>OX381712.1:49976706-50170504 GCA_947462335.1 Harmothoe impar | reverse complement strand
AAGTAGTGCAGAGACTGGGGTTTGACACAGGCACCGAACGGCAGCAAGTAGTGCAGAGACTGGGGTTTGACACAGGCACCGAACGGCAGCAAGTAGTACAGAGACTGGGGGTTGACACAGGCTCCATAGGTGGTAAATAGTTTATATGGAGACTGGGGTTGAAATGGGCTGTATAGTCAGTGGCGTGGTTACCAGGAGGAGGGGCGGACATTGGGATTTTGACCAACTCTAAAAACTTAAAGGTCAAATGAGGAGGGGAAACAAGGGGCCAAATTCAATGATTTTACGGCAGAGCCGTAGTGGCTTTGGCTTTTTATAGGATTGTTATGAGCTGGAAGGAGGAGGGGACACAGAGAGGAGGAGGAGGAGGAGGAGGAGGAGGAGGAGGAGGAGGAGGAAGGGGAAGAGGGAGGACTTGTGATGGCCTTCCTTTAAGGATGGCAAAATGTTGTTGCATGTGTTTGTGTGTGTGTGGAGGGGGGGGGGTAATTATGTCTAAGTTCACAGTTTGTCTTTGGGCGGGCTTGAGTGATTTCAAGAGCCACCCTGGACCACTCAACTTCTGGTATAGGTCCTGCATGTACATAGTATGGGGATTACCATTGATATTGACCGCTTGACTTGGCTTGGCTTGACATAGGAGTGAATGGTTAGTAGGCTGGTACCTATCCTTGCCATTGGCAGGCACGTTCAAGAACTCAAAATATGGCTGTGAACTGGGTGTCTAGGCCATACCACAATGTATACTTGTTCTACATGCAGTAACTGAAACCCAGATCTAGGTTAAATTAGTCTTGCACACACCTGTACAAGCACATGGGGAGACCAGCCTGGGCAAGGTTGAAGGGCCAACTAGGGCTTTATCTAACAATGCATAAGGGGACCTATGCTAGTGTTTTCTTGTCAGTTTTACCAACTATCCCTCTGTGGTGTAAATGGCTTTGGGGACAAGGTCCCAAAGTCAGAGAGGGTCAGAACCACCTACTTAAAATGCCCGTACGGCGTAACAAGTAAAGAGGCTGGTTGGCAGATGCTACAAAAGAGACCACCGTTTAAAACACGCTTCACCAAAGCCAACAATTCCTAACAGAACAGAGGGGTCATACCCACATATTCTATAAACTAATGGTGCATGTAAATCACATGTAGGTTTCTTCACATGGCACTGTTAACCCTACTAACCCCAACACCACGTCCTCCCTACTCCTCCCGCCGCGCCCATCCAGCTCCATTACCACAACGACTTCTGACGGCCGCCGCCCCTGGCAACATCGATCGCGGCGACACCAGCTCCGCCCCTGGCCGGTGGCAGAACTAAGTAAGTAAAGTAAGTGTCGGCTTAATGCACAGCATGGCCGGCGGGGGCACGGCGATCCGAGGCTGACGTCGGGTTCTATGTCAAACGGGCTGAAAAGGGATAGGGACGGCAAGAGAAGGAGGGGCCAGGACAGGGCAGAGCAGGGCAAAGGGAAGGAGATGGTTGGGAGGGGACAAGGGGAGGGGGAGGGGTAAATCGCACGGGGCGGGTAAGAAGGAGAGGCATGGAGTGCCCGATATGGATCACACTACTTACATTATACTACACACCACTAATGTGTTTCTGTGTGTGTATGTGAGGAAGAGTTGAAGGGGAGGGAGGAAGGGGGGAGGGCAATAGGACTCGGTCATGTAAGGCCAAATTATAAAAAGGGTGTGTTTCAGGTCATCCCACCCTACCTAACAAAACAGGGCCGACCCTAGAAATTGTCATCAAATTATTTATACCTTAGGCCATCTTGGGCCCATTTCAGAGTTGATTTCATAGTCCATGAGCCAAGGCCATCATCAGCGAGTCGGCACGGAAGTTTGCGAGTCAATTTGTCTTTACTTTCCAGGCCAAAGTTTAAAAAAAAAAGGAAAAAAGTCCAACCTACCTACCCTAGATTTTCAGACTATGTAACCTGAAACACACACCCATTTTTGACTTAACTGGTAAATTGCAAGCTACAATCCTCCTGGGTATCTTGTACTTGCTTTAATATCGTAAAATGTTATTCCCTGTATATATTGTAAAAAATAAGTTTATTTTATGTTTCCCGGTCACAGCTTTCCATCACTAATCTGTACTTCCTGCCAGTCCTTAAAGTTCCATTCTTCCCCTATTGTGTAGACACGGATATATATACTTAATTCCATTCCCTTTGCCTCCTGTACCTCCAAGCCAACTCCACCTCCACTAATCAACCACCTTCACGGCTAGATTTATGTACTTCCGGTATCCTTGACTCCACCTGGCGAGAACTCTGGCAACCACCCACTTCCGGTCCGGGGAGACGCGGCTGTTGACATCAGGACCGTCATCCCCTGCGCCGTCCGGATACAGCCTCACTTCCGGGGGAACCGGAAACGCGTCATTAGACAAAATGGCGGGTGCCGACAGCCAAACTACCGCTACCGAGGGTGGTGAGAGGGTGACTGGCGTCTGTCCTCGGATTCAATTACGACGGGTAGGGCGGCTTTGTTTTAGCGGGTGACGTTTTGTGCGATTTATCTTACAGGCCGGCTTTCACACAGTGTGTGCATGCGTGTGTAAGGGAGGGGGCTGCGGAGAGGTCAAAGGCTCATACAGTCATTGGGGGAAACAAACGGCGCTATAGAGAATGCTTAAGGCATTGGATACGGAAAAGTGTTGGTAGTGAGGGTTCTGAAACTGCTTCATACTTTAATGCATTATGCACTTTATCGTCACGATACTGAATTACTCACTGATGCTGCATTGAGGCATCATGTCGGTAAAGAACAAACACTGTCTTAAAGTGGCATAACCACCGAATGTATCCCACTCACAATTCTAGTACTATTCTACTCTACTATGTGTTCAAGTGTAAGTGCGAGTGGTGAGATTGCCCCTTTAATTGTGGATAAAGTACACTGTCAAAAGTAAATGTAGCTGAGCAGTAGAATCTAATGTAGTTTAACCGTATATATATATATATATATATATATATATATATATATATATATATATATATATATATATATATATATATATATATATATGTGTATTAGTGTATATTGGACAGTAGGATACTTTTGGTTTTCAGTACAAATGGACGTATTTTTCTTTTGTACTATTTACAGTTTATTCCTGCTGTGGACAACGACTTGGACTATGACATGTATGGACTACAAGTGATAGCATTATTGAGGGTCAGGTCAGCCATGGAAGTAAAATACAGGGTGTGCAGGAGACAGACCGGAGATGTGGAGGGAATGACACTTGTGTTGTGTCTCAGAGTAGGAGTCTTGGTAGAACTAATAAGGACGGGGTGTGGATGTGGGTGGGTGTGGGTGTGGGGGTGGGGGTGGGTGGGGGGGTGGGGATGGGGGTGGGGGTGGGGGTGGGTGTGGGGGTGGGTGTGGGGGTGGGTGTGGGGGTGGGTGGGGTGAGGTCGGGGTGAGACTGAGAGGAAGGTGCTGTCACCAAGACGTCGGTGTATAAGGAAACTTAATTAAACGCTGCTTCACTCCTACTTCCGGTACGGGACGCCATGGCGGAACCAGGAGCAGGTAGGGTTGGAAGGCGTTGGCGGTGTGTACTGAAAAGGTTATGGCCTACAGGGTTCTCACTAGTGATGCCCCTCGGTCGCTCATTGTGATCTAGGCGAGTACCCGGTGCTTACTAGGGTGATCATACATACCGGGTATACATGATGACCCGGGATGACCTCATAAGAAGAAGTGATGAGATTTGATAATATCGCATCATCAAGCATTTATTGAAGACATTTTATAGCCTTGGCACTAGATCCGATAATGTTTTATGTCTATATAGCAAATACCAGCCACCACTCCTGTTCGTACACACACAGAAAAGTAAAGGAGTCGCCACGACTCTGACAGCCAGAGTCACAGTTTGTCTCCCATGTGACACCTGTAGAGGAGAGTCGAACAAGTTTGACCCTCCGTTCCTGAAGAGTCAACAGCAGTTGACCCATCAAAAGAGAGGAGTCAAAAATCGAATACATGAGTGCATGCAGGTCAGGTGGATTGTGTATTTATGCTAGGGTAGAGTGGAGGCAACAGGTGTATATAATTAGTGGGCAGGCCAGGTGAGGCCTGTGAGAGAAGTGAGTAGGTGAGGTTATTGCCCAACACAGGTCAATAACAAGACATGTTTTAATGTCCACCACTTCCCCCTGTGTGAAAGGGCTAAGTTATATCTGCCTCCCACTACATTCTACAGACCATTGGCCATACACATATTTGACCCCAATATCAGATCTATATGAAGTAGTAAGCAGTGCCACACTTTATATCTCACACAGTCAGTCCCCAGCCTTATGTTTATTTCCCATACCCACAAATATGGTGACTAAGCTCTATACTGTTGATATTCTTGGAATGTATTGTATAGTTTGTCATCACATTTGATTCAGGTAGGTTAACTGGAAAGCTTATCCATTGACATCCCTTAACCACACTATTTAAACATAGAGGACCTATCTATAAAGAATCAAACTTGTGTGACATGTAACAATTATCTAAAGTATAGATAGTGGCTCTGCCTTGTGGTTGCCACTGGTACCAAATTAATGTTGGTTGCCCCACCAGGTGGTTTCATATGCAACTACTATCAGAGTCAACACATTTTTATTTGACTCTTCATGAAGGGTCAAACTACAAATGACTCTGCTGTGGGCAGAGTCAATTGCACTTGGCTATGCACTGATAGAGTCATGAGGGAGAGTCTATTTGTACAAGGAACAAGGGGTATGACTGGAGTAGCTGTGATCCCTCCACCAGAGTCATCATGACCCTGCTACCAGAGTCAACAAGTGTTGACTATGGTAAAAGAGTCATGGCGACGCCTTTACTTCTCTCTGTGTACTGAAAAGTCTATGGGGCAAAAAAGTAATCAAGAGTGATTACGTTTAGTCATCACTGTGATGACGACACCTGTGACTACTTGGTAATCACTAGAGTAATCATATGTGATGACCCAGTGTCATCACCATGATTACTTTTTTAAAATCATCTATGATTAATTTTTCATATAAATTATTTCTCTGTACAACAAGGTATCGTTCCCTAATTATCAATAACAACCCCCTTCACCTGTCATAATACCTTAATTGAGAGCACTTCTAGCCCTCATAGCAAGCCCAGCAAGGCCGATACGTGTATAGAAACCAAAAGTCTATTCTTGCAATAGTAAATGTGGTTTAAGCCACACAAAAGGTGTCCATGTGTACACATATGTCTGCTCTTGAGAATTTAGGTCAAAATTTACCTGTAAATTACTTGAGTTTCTAATGTGATAATATTCTTCAAATGTTTGATTTTATAAGTTCCTATAATTAGAGTTGATATGGATATAACTCTATAGATGGCCTGGAGTAGGTCTTGCATATTCAATTATTGTCTAGTGGGGCCCTCTGGTGGCAAATATTGTAATTGAGATGATGACTTTCAGTCATAACCGTGATGACTTTACCCCAATTAATCAGCATGATTACCCTAAATAATCAGCAGTGATTAGTTTCAGATATGCCTACGTTTTCAGTGTACAACTATTGTTTCAGAGAAAAATAAGATGTGCACACATATCTATGCTGCTGAGGATTCTTGGACAAGTTTCCTTTCAATTACATGGTATTGCTAAATTTGTGATATGATAATAGGGATAGGGTGCTGATGGCAGAAAGGCTAGATGTTGGGCTGAAACCTCCAGTTAGACCATTGCAATAACACTTAAATCGAAAAATCGTCATATCCTCCAACTTCTTGAACAAATATGATCAAGAGTATCACAGGTATATGTATTATTCAGTGTGTCACCTAGAGTAGGTATTTATGTTACACTGTCGTATAGTAAAGCACCTTAGTAGCAAAATGATGTCCTTCGAATTAAACCACCATGCGCATCACCATGAGAGATCTGCAGTGCCTTTATACAGGTCGCGGTTTTCAGTGTGCGGATGCCAGGTTCAGTACCACAGTTATTTCAGCACCCCAGATGACAGTGAAAGTAGAAACATAACTCAATGTTCTAGGTATCCCCTGTGGTCTTCTTTGTAACAGTCACGTCCTATCGCTTAGTTATCGGTACATCTGTGGTTCAGGACTGCACATGTACGCAAGTACAGTCCATGGAGCCATGTAAGTCTCACCCCGCCCCTCCCACAGGGACCTGCCCGCCCCCTGGCCGCTGGGTGCCCGTAGCGCCTCCTGGTGGCGGCAGTTGTCAGGCCGCATCCCGGGCCTCAACCCGACCTGCACCGTTAACACACAGGACTGGAAGTTTTGACTCCACTGGACTCCACTGAACTTCATGAATTACCCCTATGTGGCGTGGGTAGGTCTGCTGGATCAAGGAGCGTATCGGTATTTAAAGTATACATATATGCATAAGGCTGGGGAGGGGTATTCATAATGGGGTATAGATGGGTGTCCAGTGTGTTCATTTTCAGAAACCCAACCCACTATCTTTTAACAACATGCTGTTGGGGGCTAAATATTTGTTGACCTCTCCAGGGTGGGGGTGGGGGTGGGGGGCTCACATGATTACTCCCCAAAGAAAGTATTATCCATTCTGAGCCCTTACCTACCTTACCCTGATCCCTATTCCATTCCCTCACCAAATCACCTAAAACTCACCTCACCCTGTTCCCTACTGCCCCATACATCCTCTCATCACCAGCCACAAACCTCCTTGCCCTCACCATCTCACCCGCGCCCCCTCCTTTACCACCCAGAAAGCCGGTTATTAGGACTTTTGTTACCAACGCCGATCGATAGCCGTTGTCATGGCAACCGTTCCGCCGGCGGAAGTGGCCGGCGGCGCCTGCGCCTTATTAAAGTCCGGTAAGCGTTGTGTTGAAAATAAAGATGGCGGCACGGCGCTTTGTCACGGGCCCGGGAGAGGGCGCCCCGCACCGCCTTCCGGCTTCCTTCCACTTACAGACGAACTCTTTTATGGTGGAGGGAGAAACGTGAGCGTCCAGCCGGGAGAGGTCCTCCGGCTACCGGGGCAGGGTGTGTGTCTGTGTGCCGGTGTGTGGGGGCGAGCTGTTTGTGGGCAGGCAGCAGGGGAAGGGCTCCTTCATTAGCCACAGACGACATCTCACACGTTTCCCGTGCTCAAGTAGCAAAATATGTTATCTTTATGAAAAAGGCGGCAAATCAAAGGCAGCAGACGACATTTGTCCCCAGGGCGTGTCGGACGACGGACGCTGGTCCCTATAACATGTGTAAGTAACCTGATACCACTAGCTCATGCCTCCTAACACAGGTAACACCAAATGAGCGCACTGGTTAGCGCTCTTAATTTAGGGATAGGCCCGCAAACACGGGAACATGACATGGATATTCGCACCAATATAGTAATTATACCTAATAAAGATATCTGTTCATGGAAATCATAAGGTGTTACGATACCATATTGCAATGGAGTGCTGAATGCCCAAGGCTCATGTTAGGAAGATAAGGGGATAGCGAGGAACAGTTACGAAATTAAAATCAGTAAGGACAGCGACTAGAATATAGCACAATATAGGTAGAGCTGGAAAAGAGCCATAAATGTCTCAATTGATGCAGCCCTCTATCAATAGTCCATTATGCTCTCTCCCCCGCCCGGCCATGATTATATTGTAACTGTCTTTGTGTCTACCGACACCGTAATGAAAACAAAAGGAAATACGACAACATCATTGGAAAGAATGATAAAACCACCCGCCTTGTACGGAGACAAACATTCACCAAAAAGACAAGCTATGGTAACGCCACTCCAACAAGCTGCAGGATTAAGTTCCCCCAGAATCCGCTAGGTGGCGGTAGTGTGAGGAGGTGCTGCAGGCGGGGACGTCTAACCTTTGTGAGCAGCTCAGTGAGAAGATCCCCTTGCAGACTAGCATGCTGGCCGTTGTTGGTGATGCCCAATTCTTGTTGCAGCCTAAGGAAAAGCAGCCTGTAACGACATCGTATGTCTGCTACCTTATACTAAAGAACTGTTGAATGGCTGTGTAAAGGGCGGCTGGCCTTGCCGCTATGTGTCTAACATTAAGCTGGCTACGGGTCCGGGCATCTGGGAGTCTATGGCCAGCCAAGTGATTAAATGGGGCAAATCAAATGACCATGTAGCATTGCACTCTCACACCCGAGGTTCCCCATAGTAAGGTAGAGTGTAGGACAATATCCACCACTGATTTAGGACTGCCTCATGTAGAATGTCTGATGAACTATTTTCTGCTTCGGCTCATGGATTCCCATGATTAATTGTTTCTTAGTGTAATATGCATGAGTTTAATTTTGTTTCACTACATTTCATTTCAATTAGATTATTGCCACTACCATAGTATCTTTCATGTTGTATTTATATAAATAAATATTTGAAAGATGGTGCCCCTTGTTTGGGCCTCCAGAAGTAGTGACCCAGTTGTGTTATGACATGGACCAGTCTCCGGTGTAGAGGTAATCAACACAACCACTCAAGGAACCAGACACAATTCTATTAGATTGGTACTCATGGCTTGTACCTTGGTCATGGACACCAGAGCAGGTTTATATAATTTTTTTGGCCTTAGTTGTTTGGTCTTAACTAGCATTATATCTGGTTGTCAAACTATGGGTAAGCATTATATCTGGTTGTCTAGCTGTGGGATAGCATCATATCTGATTGTTCATCTCTGGGTTAGCATTGGTTCTGATTGTCCAACTGTGGGTTAAAATAATATGGTTCTTGGTTCTGGTTGTCTAATGATGGGTTAGCCTTGGTTCTGGTTGTCTATAGTGGTGGGTTAGGGGGTAAAGTCAGGTCTGAGCTGAATCACACCGTCAATATGAACTATATTAACCTCTGGATTGCGGCCAACAACAGCGGTAGGTTATACATAGCTGCACGGGGATAGCAGAGGTGCGTGGTGCAGGGGTTGGTGTAATATGGTAGCCCCTGGATGTGGTGATCACCGCACACCTGAGAGGAAACCCCTCTACCTGGATATACAACACTTTGATCAGTCACTCTGCATCTGTTAGATATAAATTACAATGATATGCATTCACCCTCATTAATACAATGGATTAATTCAAAACAAATATACACCTTCTTCAGTCTCTTCTTCCCGGTTTTTATTATCCTTTACGTTTAGAAGAAAACATCAGGCAATCACTCTTTGAAATATTATTTGACTGCGACACTACATTTCCGAGCACACTGCAAAGTGTGCTAATACACAACTCTAAAACACGTGCCCACCCCTTATTCACTCAGTCCCTTTCATAAATAGTGCAACATTACCCAATTAAAGAATATATCATAATCTTTTATTACTATTTTAAATTTCAGTATGCACTTTGGTCCTGCTGTATTCACGGACATCGCTGGTACCTGTACGGAGACTGCACTAGATGGCAAACCGCCGGGAACCATCGCGTGTCACGCCCCGCTAACGTCACCTGGAAACGGCCATTAACGTTACAAGATGGCCGCCTAGCAACCCGCCTAATGCGGGCCTAGTTAGGCGCAGTCCTCCAGGGTGTAATTTACAACTTATCATGTGTATAAATCACCTAATTCTGATTTGTCATGCTAAAAAGGGAACAGAACAGTTTGATAGAAATACAAATTAAGCTACATTTAAATTCAAGGCACGGGCATTGTTCAGTTTCATGTTTCTAGGAACATTAATATTTAGATAATGCACTGTCTTACTTAGTTTCTCACAAGAGATAATTGGCAGAGCAAGTGTTATAGTGGGTGAGATGTGGTTGTCGACATGCCATATCAAGGGGTGAGGATGGGTGCGGGTGGTGGCGAGCAGTAAAAAGAGAGGAGAATGGGGATAGAAAGCTGAAGGGAATGCATGCACAGAGAAAAGTTAAGGAGTCGCCTTGACTCTGACAGTCAGTCATAGTTTGTCCCTCACATAACTCTGATGAGGAGAGTCAAGTTGATTTGACTCTCCATTTTTGGAGGGTCGACTGCAGTTGAAACATACATGAACAGCATGCAGGTAGGGTTGATTTTGTAATTGTGTCAGGCTAGAGTGGGGCAACAGGAATATAAGTTTGATTAAGTCCATAATCCTCTGCCAGAATTTTTGATGTCCATCCCCTTTAATATTAAAGGCCTCGTAAAACCGATCAAATCGACGAGGCCTTTAATATTAAAGGGGATGGACATCAAAAATTCTGGCAGAGGATTATGGACTTTATAATCAAACCAACTGAAATCGGTACAAGGTCGGACTTTGTCCACCATGAAACACAAGAAAAGGTCACGAAGGAAGAATTCGCCAACTATTTCAATCACTTTTTTGCCAACGTTGGTAAAACGATGGCAGACAAAATGGACTTCAATATAGACAATAGTGAAATTCTAAATTATGATGTTAATGAAGTATGCCCTCAGATCACGGTTACGTATGATGTGGTGGAAAAACTTATTAAATCAATCAACACGAACAAATCTAGTGGTATAGAGGGAATTAACTCCAGGATACTTAAAGAATGTCTATTGACGTTGGTCCCACAGATGGTATCCATTTTCAGAAATTCTGTCGGGGAAGGAGTGTTCCCTGATAAATGGGCTGAAAGTACTGGTGTACCAATCCCCAAGGCAGGCTCATTAAACCAAATAGGAAACTGGAGGCCAATAAACCTCCTACTTGTTCCAGGCAGACTATTAGAGAAAATAATTCACCAACATATTATGGACCATCTAGAAAGAAACCAGTTATTGACCAAGCATCAGTTTGGTTTCAGACCAGGTCTTGGAACTACCGATGCCATTTTTGATTTTGTAAGTCACATATACAAAGAACTTGACAACAAGAATATGGTCAGTGTATGCTTTATTGATGGCTCTAAAGCCTTTGACTCCGTTCACCATAATTTATTATTGGTATAAAGGTAATTCTGATAGTGAATAAAGCACAATACATTATATGGACTTGGGCTGGATTAAACCTGCCTGTTTATTAGATAAGTATTGACTCGGTATAAGCCAATTGAGAAAAAAAAAAAAAATATAATTAATTAACTAACCACGTTAAATATGACACAAAGCAAGCGAGCAGTGAGCTGTCCAACCTCTCTGGGCGGCGCTCTGGCATAAACAACAGCGGTAACCAACGTACACACTCTGCCTAGATACATAACATAGGGGGCGCTCCTAACCGGATAACAGATGTTTGGCGCGCGCGAATGACCTGACCAATAGCGGGAACAAGGGACTCGTACCCAACCATTGGTATAAAGGTAATTCTGATAGTGAATAAAGCACAATACATTATATGGACTTGGGCTGGATTAAACCTGCCAACACCCAGAATTACAAATTATACATCACTATAACATATATATATTACTTCTTACACATAGCATCAACTACCATCCTGTCTAAATTAATTCTAGAAGATAGCGGCTTGGCAAGATAAATTAAAGCCGTGAGGCTAGCCCAATCACCAGTCTGCCTAATGTCCTCCAAAGGAATACCACAACTATGTAAAAAGGCAGCTCCAGAACGCCTTAAAGAATGGCAGCCTGCCCCTTTAACATCCATATTAATAGTTGCTAACAATCTCTTTAAATAAGTATTAAGTACCGGGTAGGTCAGTGGGACCAAAACCCCTGATACCTTTAACATAAATACCGGTGAATCCTTGGTGACAGACGGACAGTCATTGAAATGATTAGCTAACAGAGTTGCAGCGCACAAGGGCGAGCCTATAGCATATGTAAGGGGTACTAAGTGTATACGCTGACCATATTGGATCGTTTTAGAACTCGAAATCCTAAGTAATACACCCCAAGGTTTGAAAACAAGAGAGCTCCTGCGTAGGAAGTGACCCTCCAACTTGTGGTTATTAGGAACTAGATTACACTTCCTCAATAGTGAACGGAAGCTTGTGGCTATACATGCCCACATACACCTCTCATTCACACTAAGACAGTCTACATGCATGAACATATTCAATAAGTTTTCCAGTGTTAATGTCACACGTGTGGGTACAGGATCACCTAATAGCCTCCTAAGGCCTTTCAAAGTAGTAGAAAAAATAAAATTCAACCTAATCTCTGACACGTCATACCCGAAATACTTGTTTAGGCTAATGACCCCTGATACATAGTTATCAATGCTCACATAACACAGCGAGTCTGACAAGAATACAATAAACTTGCACATAACATCCACAGTGGTTGGAACTACTGCCACCATAATAAGAGCGCAGAAAGATATGTATTTCTTCCACTGCGAAGCCTTGGTTCGCCAGGTTGACTCTGACCAACAATAAGATCTAACTTTTGCTGCTTTTGTCTCCAGCCTTCGTCGCAACAGGAGTACATCTGGAACAACACAAACCCGTAGGGATCTTCATATTATTTTCATACATACGAGACAAGGCATCAGCAATCACATTTAACTTTCCTGGTACATGAATACTTACAATATGACAATTAAATAATACACTCAACCAGAAAATTCTACGTAATATGGACATAGCATAATTATTAGAGCTTTTTCCGGTGTTTAGGCCTGTGACAACTTGAGTATTATCAGAAAAGCAAATAACACGACAGTTTTTCCAAGCAGGGCCCCATCTCCATAGAGATTCCACTACCGGGTATAGCTCCTGGACGTTTATATTATCGGGAATGTCCTCCCCCGGATGGTGAGAGAGGTGGTTGTGGCGGTCACTCGCAGCATCTAAGTCCATACTCCACATGCCTGCCAACCAGTCTCCCCCCCAATGAGCACCAAAACCCGATCCCGAGGCGTCAGTGTATATGTTTACATTGTCCTGTACCCTCCTGCCGACCATCTTGGCTTCGCCATTAAACCAAACGGCGAAATCATTCCACCACTGTAGGTCCAGAAAAAAGTTCTTGGTGAGGGTAATGCGTCTCTTACCGGTACTAAAACTCGATAACAACCCAATAATTCTGTGAGAAAAAGTTCTTCCACCTCTTACTACCGTTGAACAGTGTCCAATAATGCCACATAGCCTCTGGATTTGCTTGCGTGTCGCCTGACGGCGACCAGCAAAGAACGCGAGCTCCTCCTTTAACTTAAGCATTTTGTCTACCGGTAGTAACAATTTCATATGAACGGTGTCTATAATAATACCCAAATACCTTTGGGTTCTTGAGGGTGATAAGACTTTCTTGTAGGATATATTAAACCCTAATGAACGTAGGAGAGAATGAAGAGCTAACTGAGCTTCTTTACATGATTCAAAACTGTCACCAATGAGAAGAAAATCATCCAAGTAGCTATAACACTTGAAACCATTAGCGTTCATATACCTAGTAACAGCGTCAGTTAAATTGTTAAATATATATGGAGAGGCTCGAGCCCCAAAAGATAGAAAATTATCTTCTATGTACACATCCTGACCATCCACACTCCAGGCCAGACCCTGGAATTTCCTGTCACTAGGACGAATCATGCAGGAACGGTAAGCAGCCTCTATATCTGTTACCGCCAAAAAACAATTCGGGGTTAAACTCTCACAGATCTCGTCGATGCTACAGAATTTGAAATTATTAAAGGTGCTCGACATATGATTATTAATAGATATGCCCTCAGGCCTGCTAGCGTCAGTGATAGGGCGATACCCACCAGATGACTTCTCAACAGCCCCCAGAGCATGTACACAGTGTGGTTTTCTATCCACAACACTAAGTTTACCGGTACTAATTTCCTTCAATATAATATCATTCATGAAGCAATAAGCATCACCTGTAGCAGAGGCATAATTAATACATTCATAAGAAGGAATGTTAACCAAAGGATCAATGATTTTGAAACCATGCATAACCCCATCCAGTAAAAACAAACTATCTGGATCCCAAGTACCGTATATATCATTATCCCCCCCTGACAACATATTCTTCCAGCCACAAGGTTTAAACTGCGATTGGACATTGGAAACATTATGTACACAATTAATATCCCAAAGTGGCTTGTAATCTATGTAGGCAAACAGTAAGTCACTGATACTATCCATACATATAACTCTGTCCTCTCTGATCAAGTCGTAAGTGATCACGTCACAGGTAGGCCCTTCACTGACGTCTACCTGTACCCCCCCCCCCTGCTGCTGATGGGGATTTGACGCGGTGTAACCTTGGTTGGTGCCTTGGTTTTGTGGGTAGAATGAAGACTGGACATTCCTGTTTTGATGCTGCTGACCTTGTACGGTACCACTGTTATAGCTGCAGCCGCCTTTTGCCCTGTGCGAGCCCCTACATACACAACATACGTGTTGTTTATGACAGGGATTATATTGGCACGACGTGAAGTTCCAACTCGCACAGATATCGTCCGGGCACCATATCCTCGGCGTTGAAGGCTTGCTGGAGCCACCTGGCTTCCCTGACTAAGAAGAACCTTGGAGAAGACGCATGGCTTCCACATAAGCCTTGGTAGATTCGATCCCGAAGTGAGTGGCGTTCGCTGTGTGCTCTGCTGCGGTGTATCTGACCTCTCCAGAAGCCACCTTGGTTGTCACGTCATGTTCATACTTTGCCACTGCCTTGGGCATGTAGGTAGGCCTAATCTCTTTGAGGGTGATATACTTGAAATGTTCCAAATATCCTTGAGCATCGAACCGAGCGTCATTTGCTTTAATGATGCACTCAGTCACACACACCATACCGTATACAAGTTCTCTATAGGACATCTCCTCATAACTTTTATCTAAAGGCAGATGAAAATCTGGGCGGATCCAGTGTCGTGATCTCTTTCTGCGTGCAGATTCACTTGACCAATGGAAACCAGACATGCCACCACCCTCACCTTGTAGAGGTAATCCTGCGTTGTTGACATCTCCCGTAGCCAGCCCTAGAGCCTGTAGGCCTAGACCAACAGACTCTAAACCAGCTTGAAGAGTTGTCGCTGCTGCCGTGTTGCCTCCGGTAGTCGAAGCCAGTGAGCCGTCAGCGTAGAACAGTTGACGCTGGAAGCCACCCTCTGCTGTCGATCCGGTCCCCGGGGGTTTAGGCTTAAACCCTGGAGGTGGTACCACTGGCTTCCGAGTGTCCGGCTTGCTCCCCGATCCGCCATCTTGGCTCGAAGCCAACTCCTCTTCCAGTTTAGCGTTCTGCAGATTAATCGCTGCCAGGCGATCCTCCATTGACTGCATCTCTAGCTTACGTTTGAGGATAGCTTGTTTCTCCTCCGCCAGCTTTAATTGTAGAGAAACCGTCTGTTCCCTATCCATTGCTGGTGATCCTGGCTCCTCCACCTTGCGTAGTTCGAAGGCTTCGTCTTCTTCCTCGTCTAATCCACCTTTAGAATGGGTGGGTTTAGCACATTGCGGACACGCCGATTTACGATGGTCATACTCAAATGCGCAGCTTTTGCAGGGTTGCATGGCTGTGGTTTAGAAAATATATATAATTAATTAACTAACCACGTTAAATATGACACAAAGCAAGCGAGCAGTGAGCTGTCCAACCTCTCTGGGCGGCGCTCTGGCATAAACAACAGCGGTAACCAACGTACACACTCTGCCTAGATACATAACATAGGGGGCGCTCCTAACCGGATAACAGATGTTTGGCGCGCGCGAATGACCTGACCAATAGCGGGAACAAGGGACTCGTACCCAACCATTAAAAAAATGTAAAGAGTTTAAGATAGACCCAACCACACTAAAATGGCTGGAATCCTACCTCAGTAACAAGAGGCAAGTAACTCTACTCAATGATAAACGCTCTAGTGAGAGCAATGTAAAATTTGGTGTACCTCAGAGTAGCTCACTGGGCCCCCTACTTTTTTTACTTTTTGTAAATGATTTTCCCAGGAAAATGGAATACTGTGAAACATTTATGTACGCGGACAATATAGTCCTAGTCAGCAGTGCCAAAACATTTGTAGAGTAAGCAGAAAAATTGGACAGAGATGTACAAAGAACTGCAACATGGTGCCTTAAAAATTGTATTACAATTAATTCCAAAAAAACACAAGTAATGAGAATCAATAGGAATGGTGCATATAAAGTCACTCCCCCGCTCAATATTTTCATTGGTGATACCAAGCTGGAGGAAGTGCAAGAATCTAAATGTCTCGGTGCTATAATAGACAACAAGTTAACCTTCAAGCCACATGTCAATAATTTAATCTGCAAATTAAGCCATAAAGTACATTTACTTGCAAGAATTAGGAAATTTCTAGATGAAGTGAAAGCTATTTTATTGTTTAAGCAGATGATTGTGCCCTATGCAGATTATGCAAGCTTTCTAATTGATTGTAGTACCTTCGATCTAGCCAGTAAAGTACAAAAGGTCCTAAATAGAGGCCTACGTGTATGCCGGTACCAAAACATGTATGAGCGCTGCTCTGTGACAGAATTACATGAATATTTCAAACTTGACAAATTGTATTTAAGACGATTACAACAATTGCTTGTTCACATGTTCAAACTCTCTAAGGTATCTCTGTGCCCGAGGTCCGAAGGAGAACTAGAGGAGATGATAAGCTTAAATTTACTCTCCATAGATTTCAATATAAAACATTATGTAAAAGTCCAATGTATAGAGGCGTCTGGGAATGGGACGATCTAAAAGCTCCAGTACAACGCCTCGACAAGAAGGAAGCCTTCAAGAAGAAGGTTAAAGGCAAGCTGCCTAGGCTGACCTTGATCTGACAGACGAGTCCTCCTCCTAACACTGTTTTTCAGGTTGGCTAGCACTGGTCTTCAGGCCAAAAAAAAGAAAGAAGGTGTGTTTCAGGTTACATGGTCTGAAAATCTAGGGTAGGTAGGTCGGATTTTTCTTTTTTTAAATTTTTTTTTTCTACTTTAGCCTGAAAAGTACCCAGAAATCGACTCACGAACTACAATGCCGACTCGCTGACAACCGCCTTGACTAGTGAACTAGCAGATCGACCCTTAAATAGCCCCAAAATGACCCAAAATATAAATATTTTTTCAAAATTGCATAAAAATTTCTAGGGTCGGCCCTGTTTTGCTAGGTAGGGTCGGGTAACCTGAAACAAACCTTTTTTTTAATTTGGCCTCAGGCTAGGGTGGTTGAGGGGTCACCTGTATTGGTTTTCAAACAGGTGGTACACTGGTGCTCAGGTACCCCCCTCCTTTGAGATAACAGAGACACTGCTTCTCAGGTCGGCCAACTCATTGTAAAGACTCCTTGACTCTGTCTTCATCACCGCGTCTGCATGATTACTACATATATATCGAATTTATTCTATATTATCTCTCTCTGCTCTTGACTGAAACATGCCATGTAATTGATGCCCTCTTCGGTCGGAACGAGTCCCAGACATGCTACAACGTGCCTTCATCTATTTAGTCTATTGGTTTATCCAATTGACGACCACCTGATATATGTTCAGGACGACTAAGGTGAAAGTGTGAAAACTTTAGGAAAGTCAGGTCTACTTAGAAGGGTATTTATATCTTTTTGTACACATTTTCTTTCTTTCTTTCTTTCTGATTGTTATTATTATTTTTTTGATCTCCTTTTTTTTTGCTGAGGTCTGATTTATTTATACTTTTTATTCAGAAGAAAGGTTAAGGGTAAGATAATAAGCTACAGCCTGCTGCTACCACTATAATTATCATGTATCGTAGGGAAATCTAATGAGTAGATTGGTCATCACCCCGTTACTGAAGGAGCGGGCCTTAATATTGAGACATTGTGTAGATCTATATCATAGAAGTGAATCATCAACAAAACGATACCTATGCAAAGACTGAAGCAAGGTTATATAATAACTTAAATTGCCAAATTACTTGTCAGAAATATATGCAAGTCATTATTAGATTATGTTCACTTCTGTGTTTAGTTATGTAGTCTGACTACATGTACTAGAGTTGTCAATCAACTACCAATTCATTCATTTTTTCTGGGAAATGATAGTCTCCTGTACGCATAATTTTGTTCATATTGTATACATATATTTCTCTACGAGGGTATGTCGGCCCGATATTGTGCTAGAATAACATTTTATGACTTCCAACAATAAAGATCTTTGAAATTGAATTGAATTGAATTGAATAAGTGAACAGGTCAGGTGAGGCCTGTGAGAGAAGGGAGTAGGTGAGGCTATTCCCCAAGAGGGGTCAATTACAAGACATGTTATCATGTCCACATATTCTCTTTGTGTGAAAGGGCTAATCTATACCTGCCTCACACTACATTCTGCAGACCATTGGCCACATGCATCAAATTAGATATCTATATAGTAGTTCTATGTGTAGGAGCAATCAGTGCTATACATTATATCTCAGACATGTGCAGTTAGTGCCCCACCTTATATACCCTCATGGTTATTTCCCTGACCCACGAATATGATAACTAAGCTCTACTGCTTATGTACTCAGAATGTATCTTATAGTTTATCATTACATGAAATTCAGGTAAGTTACCGGTAACTGGAAAAGCTTTCCCATTGACTACACTATTTAAACACAATGGACCTTTCTATAAAGAAGCAAAACTGTATGGCATGTAACAAATGACTAAAGTAGTTATAGTGGCTCTGGCTTGTGGTTACCACTGGTACCAAACAGTGTTGTTTGTCCCATGAGGTGGCATCCTATGCAACTATTATCAGAGTCAGCACCTTTTTTTAAATTTGACTCATCGTGAAGTATTAAACTATATCAATGACTCTGCTACCATCTACACTTGACTCTGCACTGATGGTAGAGTCAAGTTGTCCAAGGGCATCGGGGTATGACTGGAGTAGCTGTGACCCTTCTACCAGGGTTATCATGGCTCTGCTACCAGAGTCAAATACAGTTGAATATGGTAGAGTCTGAAACTCGAAAGCCTTTACTTTTCTATGTGTGTGGTAGAGGAAGGTAGCAAGGGCAAGGGGGCGGCTGATAGACCAGGTACCCAGTTGGTGGGGCAGGAACTATTGTTACCAGCGTCCAGGGACACTTGCAACTATCCGTAGTCTTTTAACTAGAGGACGGGGGTGCAGAGAGAGAGAAGGGGATTTATAGAAAGAGTGTGTATTGAAGGTACATGCAGGGAGAGAGCACTTGGTGTAGTTTATAGAACGTAATATAAGGTTAATATATCTTTTGTGAAAAGAAGAGCTGTTGCAGAAAACACCTATACTGCATGCAATCACGGACAATGTCGGGTAAACAGAATGGCTAGCCCTCCTTGTCTAATCTCTGACTATCCTGCCTCTGTTTAGTGACTCAGTTCCTACCACCCCCCCCCCCCCCCCCCAACATTAACTTGACAGTACTCCCCCTGACCGCCCACACTATCCCATCCAAATGGACTTCACATGTACATTTCAGCGGCCAACAAATTCAATTTGGCCGCACGACATGTAGAGACCGCCGGGAGGGGGGGGGGGGGTGACGGGGGACGACCGGGGCATCAGGGTGGGCCTGGGAGGTTGTTTGTGAGATGCAGAGAAGGGAGCAGGGGCAGACAGGGGGTGGGGGGGTAGGTTGTAGGCCTGTGGGTGACAGTATAGTGTCTGACATTGCTGTACGTCTCCCTACCGCTGACTGGGACACAGGGGGATATCCTGACATAATACCGGTCACCAGACAGCACAGACAGTTTCATGTCAAAACACAGGTCACTGCAGGATATGTGGGGACGGGGCATCATGGGAGTGGAAAATGTTGACAGAACAGAGCGAAAACAAGATTTTTCCTAAATGGTGGCTTTGTTTATTAATATTGTTGTCCATTACTGATTGTTTGTTTACAATTTCTGCATCCCTGTACACTGTCTTGCATTCTTGCGGGCCTAGTGCCCCTCTCTGTCTATCTCTCCTACTTTCTTGCATTCATTGTCTCCTCATCCCTTACCTTGGCCCTCACTGCATGCCTCCCTCACTTGGCTTAATTGGCATGTCTGTATGCTTTCTTGCTTTCCAGATTGCCTGCCTTGCACCCTCCTCCTCTGCACCCTCCGCCTGTGTCCGTCTGTGTCCGTCTGTGTCCGTCTGTGTCCGTCTGTGCCCGTCTGTGTCCGTCTGTGTCCGTCTGTGTCCGTCTGTGTCCGTCTGTGTCCGTCTGTGTCCGTCTGGGCCCCTCTGGCCCCTCTGCCTCCCTCTGCCTCCCTCTGCCTCCCTCTGCCTCCCTCTGCCTCCCTGCCTTCCTGCCTCCCTGCCTCCCTGCCTCCCTGCCTCCCTGCCTCCCTGCCTCCCTGCCTCCCTGCCTCCCTGCCTCCCTGCCTCCCTGCCTCCCTGCCTCCCTGCCTCCCTGCCTCCCTGCCTCCCTGCCTCCCTGCCTCCCTGCCTCCCTGCCTCCCTGCCTCCCTGCCTCCCTGCCTCCCTGCCTCCCTGCCTCCCTGCCTCCCTGCCTCCCTGCCTCCCTGCCTCCCTGCCTCCCTGCCTCCCTGCCTCCTGACCCCTACTCTGCATGACTGTCTGCCTCCCACCTCCAGCCGTTCTAACACCGGTCTCCTCTGTGTGTCACTAACACCGATTACCCGATCTCTGCTTCCCGCCCGTGAAAGCCGCCATTTCCCGCTGTCCCGGTCCTCCTATCCGCCCCCTGCCTCCAGGTCCTGTCGCCAGGTGGCGCGTCCTGCCTCGGGATGGGATGCTGAAAGGCGGCGGAAGGACGTCAAATCAGATTTCACTCCAGCCTGGTCGGTATAAAACATGTCGGCAGGCGCTAATGGCGAGAAACCAGAGCCGAGCGCCGGCAACAGGCGGGAAGTGGCGGCAACCAGCGCCGCCTCCAAACACTGATCGCCGACACGAACTGCGCATGCGCTACTCTTACAGCCGGAACCGGAAAGACGGCGCCGGAAGTGACGCCGGGAACCGGACGGCGGATAGTCGGGGTGTCGGCGCGAGGGGTGGGGCTCTGTGAGGGACGACGGCGGCTGCGTCAGGCGAGTTCCGGTGTGAGTAACGGCTCATGCGCGGTGTGTGTAGATGAAGGCGCGTCTCAGCAGAGGGTGTAGGATGCGCGCGCAGCCTGTGCGGTTTTTATGACAGGAAATTTGCATACAGGGAGTTGGTGGTGTACAAAGGGATGTGAGACCGGGCTCGGGTTATCTGTGGGTCTCAGATCCCGGCGCTGTGCCTTTGACGTCGGGACGTCTTCTGGGGTTGTATTTTTGTTACAAATGGGCCTCTCCGTGGCTGAAGGCCGCTCATCTACGACTCCTCCAGTCCCCTGCCCCTGCCCCCTACCCCCTGCACCCTACCTCCCCATCACACCTCCCTTCCTCTTCATCTGACGCCAGTGCGTCTAAGACGTTTATGAACTATTCTAAATATATATACATATATATGTGTAGTGGTTCGGAATCTCAGAAAGAGAACAAGAACGTCAGTTTCCAAGTGCGAAGTAGAAAGCATGGTTTATTCAACGTATCCCTATTACAATTGAATCTAGTCTTAACCCGAAGGGTAAGACGAAGCAGTCCTGGTTCAATCTAGCGATTGGGGTAGGGTAATGCGGGGAGTCAGCCGGGCCTGCACTGACTGGCGACTATACGAGGAGGGGAGGTTTATATACCCCCTTTGGATGTGAAATGAACATGGTCACGTGTCGGTTGGCTCCCGCCTGAAACGTGGTGCGCAGTACCCGAGAGAGGACAGTCGCCCCCTCTGGGATACCGCCCACACTAACGCCAGGCGGGAACAACCCGAACTTAATCCTCCTCGGTCACCTGGATATAAATGATTACCGTAGTAAACCCCTACACTACCCCCCCTAGACAACACTAGGTGTGGTAAAAACCTGAGTAGTAGACTCATAATAAAATAGTTTGACAACCAGAAGTAGTTTGTCTATACACTATACACAAAGGGTTTTACTACCATTAGTCATATGTAATATATGTTGAACAATATTAATGGAATTAAGGCATTACACTGTCATAGAAACCTTATGATATGACCTTTACGTTAAGTAGTACCCGAAGTAGTTACTAACAGATTGTAACTATCTTCTGATAGGAAATACATATATAGTCCTGATATGGACCTTTACAAATATAATCGGCAAGTGTACCAATTCCGAAGAATTATTACCAGTCCTAAAAAGGACTCACAAGCCTAAAAAAATAATTACATAGGGATACATGATAACTTTTCTTCGCACCAGAATCAAATTTTCATCACCTCCGTTTTCCATAACAAAATATATATACAACTAGATATACATACTCTTATTTACACCCACCCGAAGTGGTTAACGTTTGAACACAGTCATGGTTTATACAGATCTTTGGTATTATCCTGAGTATCATAAACTATCGTAGTGTATCAGCACCATAAATATATATTAGTAACATGGACGAGAATGTACGTTTTAATAAATAATCTGGAACTGCAGCGGTGTACTGCAGAACCTCACAAAAAGTGCTATGTTGACTTTATAAGAAGTCGGATACTGGGCTGATCTCCGGATCTGCTTCGGGACGAGTACGCGAGGTGCTCTCCTCTTCATCTTGGACGACTGAGTGAGTTGCTCTCCTCTTCATCTTGGACGACTGAGTGAGGTGCTCTCCTCTTCATCTTGGACGACTGAGTGAGGTGCTCTCCTCTTCGGGTCTACCAGCAAATGGTAGACTCATGTAGGTGCGATGTATGTTAAAACGTTTACATATGTGGAAATATTATTAACACTTGGTATGGATATTATTACCTCAGAACCTAAAGGTTCTTTTAATATGAAGGGATAGTCCCTTCATATTCACCTTCAGCTTCCGTAGCCGAAGAGTTCCTGAAACAACTACAGCTGTATTCAGTTATCCCGAAGGAGCTTCGTTTCAGCCTTCGGGTACCTCCTTCTTCTGGATGGCATCTTTCAGCTGATCCATGCTCCCATCCCAGTCCGAGAATTTCATCCCGAGGCAAATTTTAAATTTGGCCTTCATCTCCCGGATTTCTTCCTGGAGCTCCTTACACTCCTCTCGGACTGTAGCTTCCAGCACAGCGGCTTTGTCACGCTGTGCTTCCAAGAACCTGGTCTTGGTAACCACCTCATCGGCAGTGTCCTTCTGAAGGCTCTCCTTTTCCTTCCGGTGACACTTCCTCACCCCTTCTATGAAGTGTTGTACCACCCTCTTGTGGTAATCCTCAGCCATCACCCGCTGTTCCTTCTGGAAGTCATCCAGAATCTCCTGTCCTATCTGATTGGACAGCGGAGCATCCTTAGGAAAGTAGGATGCTATCGGCGTTACATTAAGAGTGGCCGCAGGCTTCTCCTTCTTGGGTTTGACCTCCTGTGTTTTAACAGGAGGATCCATGGTTGGTTTCCCAACCTCAGTCGGCTTCCCTGGTGGTGGAGCCGGCTTCTGGGGTGGTATCGCCGGAGCTGGTACTGGACCTTTTGGTGGCGGAGGAGGAGGTCTCATAGCCTCCCCATCCGGCCCAGTGATCCGGTGAGCAGGCTTAAATGCCTTGTGTGATGGCGGCTGTTGTTGGTGCCGCGAAGCATCCCTACTGGCATGCTTTAACACCTGCTGGTGTATTCCTGTAGGAGCGGATGGTTCCGTCCGTCCCGAAGCAGATGAAGGTCTGCTTGTCGGGCCTCCTCGGTAACCGGCGTCGGGTAGGACACCTCCCTGGGCAGACGAGGTGGACGCCACATGTCGCACCAAGTCGTACCAGGTCCGGGAGGGTTCCTCCCCAGGACTCCTGCGTCCCCGTCGGGCCAGTTCCCTATCAACCTCCCTCTGGCGAGAGAGTTCATTCTCACGCCTTCGGGTGTCCTGGGGGGTCTGGCCGAGCGTCTGGGACTCCTGTCCAGGCGCCAAGTCCATCTCCGGATAGTCAGTATGTCTATCCGCAGATGCCTCATAGCTACGACCACTATGAGAGGACTCCGTGTAATAACGGGAGTCAATCTCCTCAAGGCTGAGGGTCCCTCCTCTTCTTACGTGAGTAGCCGGGCTGGTGGACCGAGACCGTCCCCGATCACCTTTCGGCTGCTCCCCCCGACCCCGGTAGTAGTCCCTCGGGTCGGGTTCTCTCCCACCTCTCCCCCGGCCTCGATTGGCAGACCGACGGAACATCTCGGGTGGGTATTGGTCCGGATCCAAATCAAACTTCCGTGAACCCGGGACCTTCGCAAACCTAGCTACTGTGAGCTTTGATTTGCTTTCTGCCACCTCGCAGAAATACGCCTTAGAAGAATTAAGGCTCTTCGGATCCTTCTTCAGGACATCTCTGAACGCGTCTATTACGCGTTCATGCAGGGCCATCACCTTGGCTCTGGCCTCACCACCTCCAATATTATGGAGTATGGTCATGTGTTTTATCAATCGTCCACGCCTAGGATGCAGGTGACCCGAACAGGTAGTAGTACCTGCCCCCTCCGGATCGCACTGGTACACCATATAGTGATGGGTGTGGTTTTCCACTAAGTGGCGTAGGTACCTCGCCTTAGTGGCGAAGGACACCTGTAATTCCAGAGATGACTGGCATTTCTGGAATGGACACTGAAGGTGGTCCCTGTCCCAATGTCGGACAGCCCAGCGGATCTTTGCCTTCTGATCCCTGGTATAATAGGTCTCTGGGAAGAAATCTATTTTCTTAAGCCAGTCCTCGTAGAACTCGCTCACGAGAGGATCCCTTTGGGTCGCTCTGCACCAATCCTCATCGTCGGATTTCCCATTTAAGTTGATTACGGGCGGGATGGAGAAACGCCCCGTTCCTTTTGCGCATTCCCCCCAGTAGGAGGGAATGAATCCCTGAAATCCACCTCTGGCGTTATTCCAGATGTGTTTTTCCAGGGCAGTACCCGACTCGCTCCCCGAGCTGGCGTCGGACTGATGTCCAGCAGCCACCTTCGGGTCGGGTGTCGGGTCGGTTTGGGTGACTGTGGTCACTGGGTCCTTCGTCTCGGAAGGAGATTTTGGAGCCGCAATGTCCATATCGTCCTCCCCTGTAGCAGACTTCCCTTGGGAAGTACTGCTCGTATCAGATTTATCCGATACTGACCCATCGGTCACAATCCGCTGGGCGTCTGGTACTCTCTTTAACCGGGCTGCCTCATTCCTCAAGGCTTGGCGACCCCGAGGCTGGACAAAAGGGGATTCACCTTTTGTAACTACCACAGTCCGGATATCCTGACCATGGGGACTGCTAGTGCGCGTTGCAGGGTCACCCCTTCGGATGTCCCTGCTGGCTTTAGCTGCAGCCTTCTCCTCTGCCTGAGTCAAACTCTTAGTCCGAGTCTTGACCATTTCCTCCACCGTCTCGATGATGGCCTCGTGACGGCTGAGGTCCTTCTCCGCCATGATTGTTTTCATGCGGTTATAGTCTATCTGATAGACCTCGTAGGATAAGTTGGACCGTATTAAGTCCCTATATCCTTCAACCGATCTCGGTTCCAACATCCCTACCGGGTTGTATCTGCGGTAGCAACCTACCGCGAGGGTAGTGGCGCCGAATGCCCCACACGAAGTGTCATCAGAGATGGGTGTCATCCGAGGCACACACATCCCGACGTCAGCCATCTCGGCGTCAAACAAGCCCTTCCGAAGTGCTTTACACACTCGGAGGCCTTGCTGTAGATTTTCCCAGGTGGCGAACCACTCTGGGGGCATGATGCGGAGAGCTCCCGCATCAATAAATTCCTGCAACATATCCACTATGTCGTTAGGGATAGGTCTCGCTAGGCCTATCTCCGTGGCGCACATCACGTCTGGATGGAGATTCATCTCCCTTCCATCGTAACAACTTTTATCAGTTGTCTTCACCAGGCTAGCTGGCTTCTCATCCTTCGGGTGGTTATCCGGGTCGATGTTCGGATTACCACACCTATCCCACGTATCCTTCAGATGTTGGGCCTCCTCCTGCTCTATTTTCAGAGCAAGAAGACGATCTTTTTCATGAAGATTCCTTCGTTCAGCCTCAGTGAGGGCTGATTCAGACGTGGATACATCCATGTCTTCCTCTCCGAGGAGCTGCTCCTCGGAGAGAGTAACAGGGCTGGCGGCACCAACCCTGTCTTCGTGGGGCAAATCGGCCATGTTGTGTGGCCGTTCCCCTCCGCCCAACTCGAGCTGCCGTGAGGCCATGCTGGGTTGGGCGCTCTTATTTATACTAAATAAGAGTCCTAACTATTACTACAGGTCTTTGTGGAGGACCTGTTCTCCTTTTGAAACGTATTCACCTACTTTTGACGCTTGAATTCGGTTCTTATTAGATCCTCCTCGTTGGCCAGCACGCGGTGCCGGCGAAGATTCGAAATCTAATGAACCAAAACGACCTCTTTGCGCAGAGGTCACGCGCATCCACGCGCGTCTCGGGCCCTCCGCGAGACTGCCCTAACTAGGTCACTCATTGACCCAGTTCTTTTCCCGCGCCCTCAGGGCGCCGGTGCTTTTTATTATAAACAGGTGCTTCGGGTAGTAGCCGAACCATTCGCAACCAACAGCTCTGCTGGAGTATTAGTGAGGTTTTTATGGGAAGCATGCCCGCAAACCCACCGGATTATCCGCTCACCACCCACTGGTACCCTGCTGGGGGGTTTACACGCTCCATACCCGGTCACTCGTGTATATTCCAACATTTAACAGATGACAACACAAAACAATTTCTCGGAAAAAGAGGAAATAAATTTATAATTTTTCCCGCCAGGAATTTCTTCCCTCCCTCTCCTAACATAGTACAGGACAACACACTCGTTGTGTACTAGCTTAGGTTACCGCAGCCCTTTCTATCAGGCGGGGACTGCGTCGGGTACCTCCCATGGGTATTTTCTTTGACCTAGCTCCCGAAGGCGCCTTTTCAGAGGCAGGGTTAGCCGTCCCCTTTCTCTTCCGCCTAGGTTTGCTTACAGCTAGCGAGACTTTTTCCTTCTTCTGCACCTTCGGATCACTGCCCCCCAACTTCCTAGGCCTTCCTCGGCCACGTTTCGGGGTTATTTGATCCATTCTCCTGTTCTTTACTTCTTGGAGTAATTCATCTACTCCTAACCCATACGTTTCTGTGGTCAGATCCCTCCCCTTCCAGGGACGGAGCCGAGCCACGTTGGATTTATAGATCCGCCCAATTAAGGATCTAATCATGACAGTACAGTCACTTACTACTCTAGTCACTACAAATGGACCATCCCAGTTGCTTGCTAACTTTAAATTGGATAGAGGTTCGTGTAGTCTTACTACTTGATCCCCTACCTTGAACCGACGGACTTTTAGTCCATGGTCATAACCAGTCTTCTGCCATTTCGCATTCTTTTGTAACTCTGTTCTAACAAGTTCGTATGCGAATTTGAACTGGTCTCTTAGTGATTCCACAAACATCACGTGACAGGGTGCGTCCGGATTCAACCCGACCACTCCAAAAACAAGATCGGCTGGCATGATCATGTCTTCCCCAAACACTAATAAGTTTGGGGTGCAATTGGTGCTTTTATGAACAGTGCTGTTGTATGCATGGCATACATATTCACATTGTTCATCCCAATCTGTCATACTCTCATTCACCAAGGGTTTCAGAACCTGAATCAGCGTTCTGTTGAACCTTTCCACCATCCCATCACTCTGGGGTCGGTAAGGATTGGTTCGGGTCTTACAGATGGCTAACCCATGGCACATTTCCTGCCATAGATCCGACTCAAATTCCCGGCCTTGGTCACTATGCATCATCAGAGGCACTCCTAGGTGTAATACCCAACCTTTCACAAAGGCCTTCGCACAGGTCGCTGCTTTGTGATCGGGTAAGGGGAACACCCGCGTATACTTAGTATAGTAGTCAGTGACTACCATCATACACGTGTTACCATCAGGGGTTGTTTTAAAACCACTGATGATGTCGATTGCTATTCTCGCAAACCTAACTCCGAACAGTTCCTGGGACAAGGGCATTTTACCCATCCCAGGGCCGGGTTTATTTTTACAGCAATCGGGACACGTGGCGATCCAACGTAATAAGTCCGTGCTCATTCCTGGCCAGTAGTATCTTCGGGACAGTCGTTCTAATGAACGTTTCTTCCCAAAGTGACCACTGGTCATATGACCGTGACAATAATACATTAAATCCCTCCTCATACCGGAGGGGATCACCACCTGTCTGATCCTTCTTCCCGAAGGATTGATCTTCCATCTATATAGAACACCTTCGGATACTTCAAGCTCTGTCCATTGGGCTAAAAATCTCCTCATCTCTCTATTTTCTAGCGAGATTTCAGGTCGAACAGGTTTGATCCCTTTAGGAATCAACCCGAGCAACCTCCCCACGTTCGGGTCCTTCTCCTGGAACCTTCTGATAGTCTCCATAGACCATTGGAGGATACCAGTTCCCCTGGATTCCAGTGGCAACCGGACTCCAGCTAGGACCGCCCCGTGGGCTCCACAATCATCACATTTCCCATTTCCACAACTCCTGATGGGTCGGCGGGATAGTGCATCAGCATTTACATGCTTCACACCGGGTCGGTGTTGGATCTGCTTCTGTTCCAACCCGAACTCTGATAAGTGTGCTAACCACCGACCTATCATGCCTTCAGCATCCTTAAAATTAAGTAACCACCTCAAGGAGGAATGGTCAGTCCTCAGCGTGAAATCTGAGCCCCACAAAAAATGTTTATATTTCTTTGTGTAAACAATCACTGCCAATAGTTCCCTCTTGGTGGTACAGTAATTCCTCTGTGACTTGTTCATGGTGTTGCTAGCAAAAGCAATGGGAACCTCCTTTCCGTCTTGGACCTGACTCAAAGCAGCTCCAATGCTCTCATTGCTGGCATCAGTATCCAGGATGAAATGACCGGCGGCTGTCGGATATTTCAACACTGGTGTTTCAACAAAGAGTCTTTTGATGGATTCAAAAGACTCGTCTTGCTCTTTTCCCCATGGAAAAACTTCCTTACGCCTACCAGGTGTCCAATGAGACAGTGACTGGATAGGATAGCTCACCTGGGCATAGCCTGGTAAGAAATCTCGATAATACGAGCAGAACCCGAGGAATGAACGGACATCCTTGGGACACCTGGGTTTTTCCCACTCCGTCACACTTCGGATCTTCTCCGGGTCTGCTTTCACCCCCTGTGTGGAAATGATTCTTCCCAGATAATTAATATCTTTCTTAAACAACTGACATTTCTTAGGTTTTAATTTCAACCCATTACTCATTATCCTCTGGAGGACTTCTTCCAGGTTGTCTAGACAACCTTGGAATGTTTTTCCGAAGATAATGACGTCATCTAGATAAACTAGACATTTCTTCCATAGTAGATCGCTCAGTAATGTCTCCATCATGGCCTCGAAGGTGGCTGGCGCATTGCACAACCCGAAGGGCATGACGTTGTACTGGAACAATCCTACATGGCTCGAGAAGGCCGTCTTCTCCATGTCGGCAGGCTTCATTCCGACCTGCCAGTACCCAGACTGTAAGTCTATGGTACAGTACCATTCATTCCCTCCTAGGGAGTCAATGGTTTCATCAATCCTCGGTAGAGGATATGAGTTCTTCTTTGTCATCCCATTCAGTTTCCTGTAGTCAATACAGAACCGTATGGTCCCATCTTTTTTTGTGACCATACAGACTGGACTGCTCCAGGGGCTGGAACTGGGTACAATAACATGATCCTTAATCATCTTATTGATCTCAGTTTCTGCTACCTCCTTCTTCTTCAGAGGTAGCCTACGGTAAGAAATTTTAAAGGGGGAACTTTCCCCCACGTCAATTCCGTGTAGGACTTTATCAGTTCGTCCTAAGGGTTCTCCGGGGAACGCGAAGGCCCTTCGGCAACGTTTTAACATTACCCGAAGGTCCCTCTGCTCCTTCGGATCTAGTTCCGAAGCATCTAGAATTAGCTTTTCTAATTCCTCTTCGATTACGGCCGTACCTGGCGGCTCTTCGGATGGCAACCCCAGAAGGCTGCTGGTGACCGCCTCCGCGAGTACCACACTGCCTACTTTAGCGCCTTTCTGGAGATATACCATATGAACACCAGGATTGGAAATGGGGACAAGGGTCCATTGGGCATTTCCCACCAACGTATCAGCAGATTCCAACCCGAGGGATTGGAGATAAGCTACGTCGGGTTCCATGACCCCGGCCCTTCCTCTTAGTTCAGAGGAAGCGCTTATTAACACATCACATGTGGTTCCCGGTGGAAGTTTCACCGTCTGTGCGACACTTGCTACACTACTGATAACTCTCAGCACACATTGTGCTTTGATATTATAGGGACTCTGTATGGACAATTCACCTGTCTTCGGGTTCAACATCATCCCGAACAGGTCGGCAAAGTCCATCCCTATAATGCCATCATCCTCGATCTCAGCAATGGTTGGGGAGAATACAAACTCCTTCCCCACCACCGAGATACACAGGAAAGTACGTCCAAACGTCCGCAATCTGCTACCGTCGGCTGTGCACGCATTTACCCTCATTTTAAGGTCATCATTTGTGCCCAGCAGAAGAGTGTAGAACCTCCGAGAGATGATGGAGTGGCTGGCTCCAGTATCTATCAGAAATTCCCCGACTCTACCCTTCACAGAAGCGGCTAAATACCACCTTTTTCCTCCATTCAATGAAGGGTTACTAGTGAACTTCTGTAAGTCACTCTCAGTACCTAGATCTAATCCACGCCCTCTTATGTATTCCAGGCAAGGGTGATCTAGGGGGAGCCTGGTTCCACAAACCATTGCACTATACTCCTCCGCATCAGCACCGGGTTTCCCCGACTCACTTCCCGAATGTATGACTGGAATGCTGATGGCCCCGGCCCCAGGGTTCCCAAGCTGCGCCTGCTTGTCCCCCATATGTCCGGGCGTCACTACTGAGTGTGAACTTACTCCCATTCCGTCAGGAGTATCATGGCATATTTCCTTCGGGATCTCTGAGTCGCCTTCCTCAGGGATCCCCTTTAATTTTCCGAGTTCTTTCCGGAGAATCGCATCACAGGTTTCTCAGCTGTGCATGAGGAGGCGTAATGCCCCTTCTCCTGACATCTGTAACATGTTACAGTACTCAGTTCGGGTTTAACCCTCCTTTCCTCTTTCTTATCAAACATCGCCATCATACGCTGCATCATGGCTTCTACCAATCCGAGGGACTGGTCAGGCTCCGATTTCTTCGGAACATTGGGTTCTGGTGGACCCGAGGGAGGTTTGGAAGGGATTTTTGAATGGTCCCCTGGAGGTTTCTCTGGCTTTTTGCTAGAGGATGATTTGTCAAAAGGTTTCCGCCTTTTGTTATCACCGGACTTTTTGTCCCGGCGCTTCCCACTGAAGGCTACCGCCCCAATGGTCTCCTCTCCTTCGGTATCCTCACCCGAGGATCCCCCGCTGCTACTATAGTCAACTACCGCTGACGTTCGGGATTGGTTAGGCACCAATCCGGCAAGAAGAACTTTCTTCTTCTCATGACCATCTATGGCTAAAAATAGATCGGCTAGGGAGGAATCGCTTTTCCAAGCTTTTCTAGTTAGTTCCTGATGATCAGGGTCGCTCAGTCCGCTAATAAACCGGACAAAGAGAGTCTCGATGTAGTAATCGGCGTCTCTAGCCCATTCGGGTCTGGCCTGATGCAGAATCCGTTGAAGCTCTAGACCATATATCTTTGGGGACTCTTTTGGCTTCTGGGTTCTTCCCTTGAAGACCAACCAGTGATCCACGGTCACCAGGTTCCCAAAGATATATACAGCAGTACTTTCGAGCTGATCATATGTACCCGAAGGGCCATATGTACTTCTCCATTGGGAGACTGCTGACTTACCTGGCCCATCATTTAGCCAGATCACGAAGGCTCCTAACGAGTCTTCTTTAGACCACCCATTGTATTTGCAGTCATCCACAAATATTTGGTATTCATCCTTCCAGGGTCCTTTCCCTTTGTAGGATTTAGTGATCCGGGCGGTCCGTCGGGCACCCCTGGTGACCCCTTCTATCAGCTGATCCGATAGATTCCGGCTCCAGTCCATTATTTCAGTGGCATCCTGTCCCCGGCTATAGCTATCTAAGCCAAGGCTCTTGATACAAGGATCAGTATCATAAACCTGTCTCAATCCGGGAGCCATTGAGGTTCTTCGGGTCAATGGTCGGACTGGAGAGACTGGTTCGCACCCGGGAAACCGGGTAGGTCGAGGGCGAGAAGTGGTACCCGGATAAGGGGGAACACTCCCGGTGGTTGTTTGGTCATGGGTTTGGGGTCTAGGCCGACTTCCCTGACCATTTGTGGGTCTAACAGGACTATCAGTACGGGGGTACTGTCGGTTCTGATCCCTAGACCATCCAGCAGAAGGTCCTTCCACTGCTCTCCTGCCTTGGGTGGCATGCCCCTGGGTTTGATTTCCCGGAGTTCTCCCTTCTCGGGTCTCTGCCTCCTGGTTATGATGAAAAATCAGGTCACCCCAATGATCATAACCATACCACCCCCCCTGTTGATCCTCATGGGTGGTGGTGTTCTTGCTCGTACCCGAAGGGGGTGGAACAGCTCCATACTGAGATGGACTATCCCCAGCGAAGGGGTTCAAGGTGTCATAACTATCGACTCCCGGCGCACTTCCCGCGGAATATGCCGTCGGATCGATGGTTACCGAAGGTCCCGTCGGAGCAGGGGGAGCAGATGTATAGTAGACATCTTTCTCTACCTGTCCTCCGGAAGGGTATCGGGTGGCGGGCTTTAGAACTCCTTGGAGTGGAGGGTTCTCCACTCCTTCCCCAGGGGTGAGGGTCACCTCTGGGTCAGGTACCTTCTGGTTACCTAGGTAGAGTTCCAACTCTACTCGTCTAGCTTCCAGTATAGATACCGCCTTCATGCCCTCTAGTTTCTTCTGATCTAACTCTTCGTTTGCTTCTAGGATAGCGGTTCTTACTGCCTCATTGTCTTCCACCTGCTGGTTGCGAGCGTCCTTGGCGGCGTGCCATTCCCTAGAGTATCTTTCTAGGTCCGCCTGATACTGTTGTTGACAGGCATAAGACTTCCGGTTAGCTTGACCTAACTCGGATAATCTTTTCTTTTCCGCTTTCAGGGTTTCCTGATTTTTCTCCATCTGGTCTTTCACCAGTTGGTTGTCACGGGTCAACTGATCCGTTCTCCACTCCATATCCTGATGGACCTGTCTACTCTCTAGGATGTACCTATTCCTTTCAGAGATCAACGAAACCAATTCGTCGTGCAGAGCATCGTACTGCTTGTTCATTTCTTCCTTGTTCCGGTACTCGTTGTCCCGGTCCAAGGTGTCGTCCTGATCAAGATCAGGTTGGGTCCCGACGATGGGACCTCCTTCGGGTACGACCCGAAGGGGTTGTGGCGGTATTTCTAATACCGTCGGATCCAGAAAGGAGCCCTTCTGGTTCGCCCTTTTCTTTCCTCCGGGGAAGAAAACGGAGTCAGTCGTGTTGAACAAGGAACGCCCAGTGTTCAACATGATTTGGCCCTGAGTGGCAATGAAGTTCGGTGTGAACCCCCTTGCTTCCTCCGGTTCCATCTGGTCCACTCGGGTGGACTCCAGTTCTCCTTCTTCCAAAGTCGCTCCTGGATTTAAAGCTCCTTCGGTTTCACGCATGAAACCCTCGAAGCTGGTCGGAACAACTGGGTTGTTCCGCTCCGGGACGTTACCGTCCCCATACTCTCCTACTCCGGCCAGGTTCACCTGACTGCTACTTCGAAACTGATCCTGGTCACGGCACCAGTGTAGTGGTTCGGAATCTCAGAAAGAGAACAAGAACGTCAGTTTCCAAGTGCGAAGTAGAAAGCGTGGTTTATTCAACGTATCCCTATTACAATTGAATCTAGTCTTAACCCGAAGGGTAAGACGAAGCAGTCCTGGTTCAATCTAGCGATTGGGGTAGGGTAATGCGGGGAGTCAGCCGGGCCTGCACTGACTGGCGACTATACGAGGAGGGGAGGTTTATATACCCCCTTTGGATGTGAAATGAACATGGTCACGTGTCGGTTGGCTCCCGCCTGAAACGTGGTGCGCAGTACCCGAGAGAGGACAGTCGCCCCCTCTGGGATACCGCCCACACTAACGCCAGGCGGGAACAACCCGAACTTAATCCTCCTCGGTCACCTGGATATAAATGATTACCGTAGTAAACCCCTACATATATATATATATATATATATATATATATATATATATATATATATATATATATATATATATATATATATATATATATATGTGTGTGTGTGTGTGTGTGTGTGTGTGTGTGTGTGTCAGTGTCTAGGCCTACGTATAATGTGTGAGGCAATTAAATAACTTGTTTAGTTCTGGATATTCCAACGTTAAGCATGTGTTATTCTAAAGGTTGACGCATTATTATAAGCCGCTGGCATTCGGGTGTATATTCCAATCTGCTACAAAAATCCCATAGTATGGCAGTTTGGTGACTATGAATAATGTGTATTCTTTCCTGACACTAATTATTCTATAATCTACATCTACTCCACATTGCCCTGACACCCATTTGCAGAGGGGAAAGCTGTAATGCTTGGTACAGAGGAGGGGTTTATGGGCGAGTGTGTGGGGTGTATTAGCAGAGTCCCTCGTCTAGTGGAGTATAATTATGTTGTTAAGTACCGTGATAGATTATGACACCCTCCCGTGTTGACACGTCCCGCTACACCCCTCGTGATAGCAGCCGCACCAGGGGCTGGGTCCTAATAACGGTCTGTGAGATATGTCTATAGTGTCAGCTTTGTATTTAGGAACCCTGTGTCAGGCATTATATAGGCTTCATTATTTTTAATGCCTATATTGAATACACCAATACATGAATGTGTTTCTATTTCTCTGGCACAGATTTCCAGCTGGATTAGACACGATAAAGGAGAAGAACGGATCTAAATTAAGTGGATGTGGTATTCATAAATAATCAGAACTTCTCACAGTAGTTTTCATCGTGAATTATCTTATCTATTCATCAGCATAGAATAATCCCAGCAACTATCCCCCCTTCACCAATGCTGCATTTTTAGTGTTTAAAGTGAACAAAGAATTCAATAAGGGCCCACCCAAAATAGTTCCGGTGCCTACCGGTATTCGAAGCTTCATGATATACCGTACCTTACCATATTCGATGACCTACAATTTCCCAACACCCGCTCCGACCGTTGGTGTATGTGCCATGGGGTGTGACAGGTATGGGGTGGGGTGCGGATAACAGATCAGTGTCCATCGTTTCACGTCATAGGTACATGTAGTGGATAAAGTACTTCTGATGCCGAGATGAGACGCCACCTACTGGATACTGGAGGGATCACAGCACCCTGGAGGCGTGTGGGAGATAGGGCAGGTATCGAGAAGGGAGCCCCAAAGAGGCGCCGCCTGACAGGTCCACATTTTCTGACAGAGCTCGTGGTGTAAACTCAACATTATTATCTGATAGTATTTGAGAAGAAAACCTGTTCAAACCCTCAAATGAGAATGCGTATGTAATATATACTGCATTTCTGTTGGTAGATGACACCACCTCTGACGGCCATGTCCTGGTCTGCCCAAACACACACATGCGCACACAAAACCAAATGCCATACATATAGCACACGGACACATCTAGATCTTTCCTATTCTCCTTAAATCAGTCCATTTTAACAAGCCTGAAATACAATACCCTTCCCCTGTCCACACGAACATCAACACCTCCTCGCTTTACCTCTCCCACACACGACCAGCTCTACACCCTGACCACCCACCCACACCAAGCACCTCCCCACCCTGCTTCCCCACCCATCACCCACTACCCTACCAAGCACCCTCCAATTTCAACAAGACGGGATTAAAAAAGATAATCACCGCCTGGACCACGTGATCCCTCCGGGTCCTGCACCTGCGCACAAAGGCCCACAACTCCAAACTACGCGTTTCCTCGCGGCTGGTCACGTGGCAAGCACAAAGCTGCGCGCGCAGGTTTGTTGCATGCTGGGTAATTAGGAGGGTGTGTAATTGGGTGATGTCTTAATTGTGGTGGCGACTCGTAGCAGGGAGGGGGTCAAGTGTGGGGCTGCAGTGGAGAGGATGGGGGAGGGAGGGAGTACAACAGAAGGCCCAGAGGAGCTAGAGTTTACCACTCCCCCGCCAGGCCTGCCTCTACTGACATGTAAGGCTTAGACAATACCGTGGTCTGGGACTTGTGGGAATTCATTATGGAAGTGACCTCTGCTCCTTGATGTCTTGTGACATAGACCATCCTTTACTATCGCAGCATGCCCCGTCCGACCTCTAACCGTGATTAGCACCCACAGGAGAGTTGTGTGTGCTGTGCAGACCCATCCCTATGTGTGCCGACCTGAACTAGACCACCGGAATAGTGTGACGTGAGCAGGGCCGGCCCGGGATGACCAATTCACGTCACCTGAGGGCCACTTATCCGGATGGAACTGGAGGAAATCAGAGTAGGAGTGGGAAAACTAAGGAAAAAAAAGACACGAAGCACTATTAATCCAATGTAAAGCTTCCCATGCCAGTGTCAATTTAACAATGGGCGCTTACATAAATATATACATGTATATAAAAACCTTTTGTCCAGACTTCAGATCAGAATTTACATTCTTATATTGTATTATCCTGGAAGTTTTCTGATAGTATCAGCCATCAATTCTACATAATAAAAGATGAAATTGGACTCTACTAGCATTACCATATAAATCCCACGTTTGTGTTGGTGTTTTTCGATAGCTATGCTTATTGAAAAAGAATGCACAATAAGACAACGTTCTCTGCAAAATCCAGCAACCAACAAATTTGGATGGTGTCAAGTATAAATCTAAGATCATTATAAAATGTCCCACCTACGAAAGGCTGCAAAAGAATTAGTGTAGCATATTATTTACTTAAATATTCTTAAATGAAGCAGCATCTGAAAGGCGTGCAGTCTGGGCCCCTAAAACACAGTCGTGTTTTTGCTGTTTTGTTAACTGCAGGGAAACGTTATCACGAACAGGAAACACCTAAAGAAGCGTGTCGGGAATAATGCATGTTTTCAAAAGGTGTGTTTTTGTGCCAGAACTGTTCAACTCTGCAGTTTTACTCCTGAGCATTTAGAAATGGTTTCATAAATCAGTTATGCTTTTAGTCAGCTTTGACATGCATGAAATGGTGCTGGAATAACCTGAAACCAGAGTGATGTAAAGCACGGCGCAAAACATGCTTCCAACTCAGCCATTTGAATAAAAGATATTGAAAATTAGGTTAAAAAGTAGCTTTCAAAACGTTGTTTTGTTTAAGTTAAGATTTTTATATGTTATGGGTACCTGGGATGCCAAAGGACTACATGTATTACTGAATTAAACTAGAAATATTGCTCCAGAGAAAATTAAATTGGACAATTATTTTCCCATGTCACATGGCGAAGCCCCTGTCTTAACGAAGTGAAGTGATCTAATTTCTGTTCCTTCTTTCAGTGTTCAGCATTCATCTTTGTATGTGCATTAAACAATACACATAGTCGATCTGACAATTACGGTACAGTGTGTGCTTTTTACGAATGTACATTTTATTCGTTGGCTCATGAGATAAAAATCTAAAAACCACGACAAAACATCCCGCCATCCATAGCCAACATGGCCGAATCGGCAAAACGTTCACGTCACCGGAAACCGTCACGCACGGCATGTCGGTCCGGCGGAAGCCCCCCGTCATGCATGCGTACATGCATCCTTCGTCCATGACGTCATCAATGCAGACCTATCAATCTGCGCAGGTGCCAAATTTGCTGCTAGTTCCGTCATCACCCACCAGGGTTGCATCAAGATGTGTGCATAACTGTATGCATGGATCACAAGTACCTTGTTTCAGCATGCATGTTGCGCTAGTTTCACAGATTACATTTTCAACATACAAATTAGACTTTATTTAGTTCGTAGCCAAAGATAATGTACTTGCTACATTTGTATTTGGCCTACGATTTTGTTCATCATAGCCTAAATTAAATACTTGAATAATCAATTTGAAATAACACAAGCACATCAACAACCTACTGGAAAGGTTTCTCCAATAATATACTTTATTTATATCGGACAGTATAGTTGCCTAAGAAATACCACCACTCTCCAACAGCTCTTTACTCTCTTTCCCAAAGTAGGACCTCCATTTTGTTGGTGTTCTCGCGTTACCTCGTAATGCACGAGATAACATCACAAAGGTTGTATGAATAACTGTTTCCCTGATGGCGGCGACCTGCCTCCCATTGTGTCCGAGCTGCATGAAAACACGGGGCTGATCCACAATCTGAGCTACGGTCGGGAACGCTCGGGGCTGCGCGCGCATATCTAGTGGTCACGGCCAATTTGAGTCGGCTTTTAATTACCTCTATCTAAAGCCAGGTCGATAATTCAATGAGCGGACGGCACACACCCCACCCTACAATAAGTGTAATAAATAGGAGCCTGGTGGCCCCGTATTGTGTTAATACCCTGCCCTGTCCGTGTGGACAATGCTACAGATACAGACCGTGAATGCGTCCGATACAAACCGTCGATACGGTGTGGGGCTGGGGTATCTGTGTCTTTGTGGCATTTACAATGCTGTATTCTCATACAAAACCAGTTTGCATGATAAAGGGGGTGGGATCGGTGGGAAGCCAGGGAGGCAACTGATTGACGTTCCGGCCGCTCTAGTGTATCCATATATCACATGGATTAATATATGCACTGCAGGAATATATCATAACAAATGGACAACTTGTTGGTCAAACCAGCATTTTATTATTTTGATATCGACATAGCATGCGGTATATTTTACTACATATTTTACTACATACTACACGGCAAGGATAAACCTATGAAATTACTATACATTATTATTCAAGAAAGAGATATGCTCGAATGCTCCAGTTATGGCACAGATCGGTCCTACATCGTTTTTCAGCGAACCGACGACCATGTATTTCTTCATTCCGTCAACCTGAACAGAACATGGCCCCTTATTTGGCAGCAACTGCCATAAAACAAGGTAAAATGACAATGCACGTTTCTACTAGCCGCTCACTAGTTTCACTACTTCTGGTTTTCATATGTACTCATATCCCACAAGGGGTGATCCATTAAGTATGTCACACTTTTTTTGGCCATTTTCAAGACCCCCCACCCCCATGTCACACTTTGTCACACTTTTCCCAACACCCCCTAGAAAGTATGTCACAAATCTGTCGACACCCCCCCCCCTGTTCAAAGAGGCAGTAACTGTACCCATAACAAAATTACATGAGTACTGTAAAACCTCGTGTATAAGCCTAACTCACGTATTAGCCACACCTAGACTTGGGGGGAATCCTAAAAGCTGCACCAACAATCTAATTTTGGTGACTTTCCCAGTGGGCACAAAATGCAGTTCAACGTTGAATCAACATTGAATTAACATTGAAGCAATGTTGTCAACCATTCCTCAACATTGATTCAATGTTCTGTGCCCACTGGGTTAGAACAGTAGTATACATCTAAAAACTTGTGTATAAGCCGCACCCAGCCTTTGGGCTGATCCAATGAGCCGCACTGGCAAATTCTCTGCGGAGTGACCCTTGGTGAAAGGGATTTAGTCAAGTATTCTGGTAAGAAACTCCAAAGTCACCTTTTGTTAAAATCGCTTAAAAGTGACCCTTGGTGAGGGTGGTTTTGGTGAAAAGTAGCCCTTAGAGAGGGGGATTTTGATGAAAAGCAGACCCTTGGTAACGGGGATTTTACTCAATATGTAATCTTACACCTGTGTATACAAATTATACCACCCCTGGGCACTGCTATCCTCTCTTCTGATACTGGAGGATTTGTGGCATCCACATACTCTTCCTCTATCCAGGGCAGTTCTTCTTGGTTCATATTCCAGGTAGCACACATGAGGTATGATGCCGCTTAGTGGTAATATATATGGATACAATAGCAAATGTCACTGTCTGTATGCAGTGAGTGTTTATCATTGTGTAATCAAATGAGCTTCACCAGTACAATCTTTTTCCTTTGTGTGTCCTTCTTCTTAGAGAGTAACAGCATCTCGTGTTACAGTTTATAGTGACTGCATGGCAGTGAAGTTAGTTAAACAGATGAAGGAGGATGAAGGCTGACCTGTGTCTAGTGGAAGGGCTAGGAGTTGTAGTCTACTACAGGAACAAGCATTCTTTTAGCCTGGAAATATGACTAATTATACAGCGTTTATTTAATACATGGTTTTAAAAATCTGAAAGTGTGACATCACACAATTCTAAACACCCCCCCACTCCCTTGTCACACTTTGTTACACAAAAAAAAGACCCCCCACCCCCTCGGGCGTGACATACTTAATGGATCGCCCCCAATGTACATGGATTGGCCACCCAGAGTATAACAGATAATATTATGAGCATTCTAGTTATTTGATGTGCCTCTACATGGGTACCCATATTTTTGATCATGTCACCGTGTCGATTTTTAGCTAAAGGGCCATGTCGTTGTGTCGATTTTTATCCCATACAATATGATGCATTCTACTCAATTTATCCATGTCCGTCGATTTTTAAAACCCCTGTGTCGCACGTGTCGGATTTTAAAACCCCTGTGTCGCTGTGTCGCACGTGTCGAATTTTACCCATGTAGAGGCACTTTGACTACTTGTGCACTCTAGCTGTAAACCGACTCGGTGACATTACCGGAATTCATCTATAGCAGACCTGTGTGGTTACTGTAGTAGAACCAAAATAAGCCTGCTACATTATTCAATATAATCATGTAATCTCCGTGGCGTTACTGCAGTTATAAGAACTAAATGAACCTAACGTTTTAATTGACACAGTGTGAATGTTATTATAGAACTGGAAACTGAAACACTTAAAAGAAAGGATCACCCTATTTCATAGACCCGATTTACGGCCCGGGGCGCTGTTATGTCACTCAATATACGTCTGTTCCATACACCCTATTCACTATACTACTCTTCTCCTCGTGGTGTCACTCAATATGCGTGTTTAATACACCATATTAGGGTATACTGAACTAGCTTATTGAGTGACACCACAGTGCCATGAGAAGTATAGTGAATGAGGCTTATTGAGTGACGCCATGGGGCCATGAGTAGTATAGTGAATAGGGTGTATGGAACAGGCTTATTGAGTGACGCCATGGGGCCATGAGTAGTATAGTGAATAGGGTGTATGGAACAGGCTTATTGAGTGACACCATGGGGCCATGAGTAGTATAGTGAATAGGGTGTATGGAACAGGCTTATTGAGTGACACCATGGGGCCATGAGTAGTATAGTGAATAGGGTGTATGGAACAGGCTTATTGAGTGACGCCATGGGGCCATGAGTAGTATAGGGAATAGGGTGTATGGAACAGGCTTATTGAGTGACACCATGGGGCCATGAGTCAGGTTGCACTGCCTTACAGAACTTATGTCAATTACGAAGCCATTTTCAAGTCAAACTGCTGGTCCAAGAGTCGAGACTGTGGTCCACGAGTCAGCGCTGCACGTCATAAGTTAATTTCTGTGTACTTTGTAAAACTTGTCTTCTTGTCCACTCCTCTTCTATAATCAGTATTCACTATACTACTCATGTCCCCGTGGTGTCACTCAATACAAAGTCTGTTCCATACACACTATTCACTATACTACTCATGACTCTTTGGCGTCACCCAATAAGACCGGGAAAAGAGTTTGTTTTAGGTTACCCGATCCTACCTAGCCTAACAGGCCCTAAAATCTTTTCATGCATATCTCGGTACCCATCCAGCGACAGTCAGGGTGGAGCCGGAACAAATACTCAGCGCTATTTATAGGGGTGCTGGGGGTTTACGACATTTGGGGCTGTTTTTGAGTCAATCTGATGGAATACGAGACACGGCCACGATCTGCGAGTCACCGCGGCAGTTCACAGGTCAATTCCCGAGTACTTTCGAGGGCTAGGCCTGTTCTGCTATCCCTATTCAATACACCACTACTGTCTCAAGAGTCAATAGGCCTGCTCGTTATACCTACTAACAAGGGAAGAACTACATTTGCATTGAAAGTGAGATTTGCCGTAGTTGATACCCACACTATAGGCGACATACCAGGTACAAAAGAAAAGCTATTGAAAGAAAGGAGTAGATGCTCTTTACATTCCGTCCTAAGTCGAGTATTTGGGAGTGACAACGGGAGGAGCACGTGGGGAGGGAGACGAGACAGTTGCAGCAAAGTAATCTTGGAGAAAAGGGCGTTGACGGTCAATTACCACAGAGTTAGAGGAGGGGCCCGTGTAGGGAGGGCAGATAATGACAGATATAAGGCCGATCCATCACCAGCCACAGACAAGATAATCAAAATAAACATTCTCACCAGGCGGCGCCACCCGCACCGGGACGCCGCGCGCACTGCACCACGGGACGCATCAATTGAAGACGCCAGGGGTCGCTGCGGACGTCCATCCGGCGGGGGCCCTGACTAAACAAGCAGCGCCCAGCCTATTTCCTGCCGCTTTGTCAATTCCACTATAATGGCGGGCGCGTCATTAACTGATATAATCGCGGGAGGAGTGATAAGACGCAGAAATTACACTTTCAGGGGATAAATCTGGGCGTCGTGCCGTTCTGGGAGCCGTGTGGTGGTAGGGTGGTAATGAACCGGCCGCCGTCCGCCGACACTGCCGTCCAGCCCTCTACAGGGGCGTGACGGGCTCACTGCAGCGCCATGGTTAACTGCGGCACCGACTAGAACTACAAGGTACATGATGTATAGCCCTCAGACTGGCCCGGCCTGTGCGCGCGGCCATGTTAATTAGTTCTGAGCTCGGAATCTATCATGAGATTGCCAGAAACAAGCTGCAATACGAAAGCAGAACCAAGAGACTACCGGTGTCACTGTACACACAGTAGCTGCGAGAACAAGCTATATATATATACTGGTTCCTACGACACAATAATGCGACCAGCAATATCTTTTTGAAAGCAGGAACCTGAGAGAAGATGGCGGCCTACATAGGGTGACGAGTTACTGTGCCCGCTGCTACCCTCTCCTCCCTCTCCCCATCTCCCTTATCCTTAGTCCCTACATCGCCCACACGCATCTATTTACCCATCCTTTCTCTCTCTCACGCCTCAAAACGAGCACAACGTTGTGCATTTTTGTTTTCTCAATGTGCATACCAAGTACTAACCCCACCTCACAAGCACCCACTCACCCGACGATGACATTCACCATCCCCATTCACGTAGTCAACTGGAAATCCAACCAAAGACTATCACTGTCTGTATACACTGATATTCTTAATGCTAAAAATCTTCCATTTTTCGGCTCCCTATAACCTAAGTTAGCTAATACTAGTAGTGTCAGGCTAGTCAGTACTGACCAACTCACACTAGTCTAATCCATTTCAATCAGCATCACACTAAGTCTTTTTGAGTAAGGCATTAATCTCATATACGTCATTTTTGAATCGCGCTTGGTCATTCCTGACCAACGTCCCTATGACTAACCTGTGATAGCCACTTCAGACTAAGGGCATTTATATCATCTGTGTACTTATCCTCTTATATGTTATATTTATCATGATATATCAGAACCATATACCGCGTTCTGCCCTACGAATGTTAAATACCCGGTAGCAGGCTTACTTAAGGATAGTACAACTTTCTGGTATAGTTTCTTTACCATTACACGAGGAGGGGGTCCGCTAGAGGTAAGAAGGGGCATTATTTGGGGACGTTGGTGACAACGATAAATTTGTCACCACCCAAAACTCTCAGTGTCACCTCTATCGGCCCACCTCACTACCCCACCCCTGCACTTTACTGAGCAGTTTATTGGTGGTAGACACGGAGGTGCCTTTGTTGAGACTGGCGCCTGGCCAAGGACATCTCTCGATGTTCTAGCACAACCCCCTCCCTCTATGTACATATATCGAAGACCAAACCCGTCTCGTTTAATTCCTTCATGCAACATCTTGTCAGTCTGCCTGCCTGCCTGCCTGCCTGCCTGCCTTCCTTCCTTCCTTCCTTCCTTCCTTCCTTCCTTCCTTCCTTCCTTCCTTCCTTCCTTCCTTCCTTCCTTCCTTCCTACTCTTCCTTCCTTCATTCCTTCCTTCCTTCCCATTCCTTCCTTCCTTCCTTCCTTCCTCATTTCTGTGTTCCTTCCTTCCCTCCTTACTCGGCACTTGCTTTATTATTTGTTCCCTTTCTTTCTTTCTTTCTTTCTTTCTTTCTTTCTTTCTTTCTTTCTTTCTTTCTTTCTTTCTTTCTCTCTTTCATCCTTTCTCTCTATCTGACTGCATTGATTGCGTACATGGTAATTTCGTTTAGTGATCCACCTTCATTCGCTTCCTCAAGGCGTTACTTCATGAAATTAACACGGAAAATCAGCTGGATAATTTTTATCAGCGTTCATTCCATGTTCATATACAATGTCTCGATGAATTTGCCACCCCTTCCCTACTCGACCTCTTCCCTTCCACCTCCCATATCCTTCCACCTCCACTTCCCCAACCCTGAACCTTCCTTCCTCTTAAGCCCCATCCTTAAGCCTGTCCGGCTGGCACGTGCCATCTCACTCCCCTACTTTTTCCTCCCCCTCCCCCTCCACCCCCCCTCCGGCCGTCGTCGCCCATTGTCTTGGCGGGGTAAATACGACGTTTAATTGTCCGTGACCCCACAATGGGGAGGGGACGGTCAGGTTTTATTTGAGCCGTCACTGTTGATTACATGTCGGGGAGGGGATGATCCCAGAGGTAGGGGGGTTGGGGTGGGGGTGGGTAGGGAGGTTGAAAGGGGGTGTCCAGTGCCCAGGGTTGGGAATTGCCAGTAGTCAGACAAGAACAGTGGAGCTGGAAAAGAGAGATGGGTTGTTGACAGGGAGGGAGTGGGTCGTTGGGTGTGGGTGGGTAGCGGTTGGCCCCTCTCAGTCTCTGCGGATCAAGTTTCCACTGTGTAAAAAAGGACAAATCTCTCAAGGTTAAAAAGGTCAAACTGGTCAATTATCTCAGGGTGTGAAATAAAGGTCATCCCTGAACATGCTCCACTTAGTGTATACGCCACAATCTTCTTGATACCACTTCTTCAACTCCCACCAATATAGGGCTGCTATGACTAAAGAAGGGTCTACTATGTACATTGAAAGCTGACACATTGTAATGTGCATACTCAGCAATGTCTGGTCCCTATTCAATAGCGTGGATATTTCTTGATTTTTATTTTCAATCTGTCCTTGTTGCAAGTACATGTAAATGCAGTCCATACGTTGTACCCCGTACTCCCCAACATTTTCACTCGGTTAATTACATGTGTGTACAGTATTCTGGCAGGTAAATTCTGAACAGAACATATACATCTTGTGTATCGTCGATCTGTTGTGTTGCACAATATCTGTTCACTATTTCGTCCCATCCCTGTAAGCCCGTTCCGGCTAGTTGGAACAGACAGACACGTCCACGTGACGGCCGGTGATGGGCGTCTCTAATGTTTCCCGCCACTTTCCGCTAAAACATCCACCACTTGTGCCGCCAGGCCTGATTAACGTCACACGGCGGGCACCGGCAACCAGCACAACCAGCACAGCGTCCCAAACAAAGGGATGACGTGAAATGTCGGCTACTATCTGTCCGTTTATCGTCTGCTACCATTTTGGGGAGACAGAGAGTTTTAAAACTGTCACGGAAACGTAGGAAGAAACGTGTTATTGTTTGAAAGCAGTGGGGCATGTGCCTATCTGATTTTACAACCTTGATTGATGGTTTCGATAATTGTATGGCTTCTCCCCAAGATTTACGACATAACCTTACCGTTTCAGTACTCTGCTCATATGCACAGTGCAAATGTGAATCAACATTACATTACAGACTGCTTTATTGACAAGTCATCCACATCTGTGGTGAATCTGAAAGATTAATACAATGGTAGATACATTTAAGAAAGGATATGTTTACAGGTAAATGTTTTTAAAGTAGGTTTTATAACATAATACCTCGGTATATATATATATATACTTTATGTGATTTATTTCCTCATTGACGTAAGATAGGTGTTTGATTTCCACTAAAGGTTTGTTGAACATGGGAAAAAACATTTCATATTCATGCGTTTAGTGCAATTGCAGTTTGAACACATGTTATACTATCTAGCAAAATAAGTGCGACTTGGTCTTCATGCATTTAATTTATCCTCATGTGCACAGTTATATAGGATATATGGTATGAGCGAATTAGAGAATGAGTTCCACCTAACAATTCCTTCGTATAAGACCAAAGCAGAGGGCGCATCCAATAGACGATCTCCTCTGCTGTCACTCAGGTGTTGGGTCTGTCAGGTGTTATGTATCTAATTATCTACCAACCATGACACCCCTTACCAGCCAGGTGTGTGACACCTGTATGTCATGGCACCCCCTCTACCCCCTCCAGCCCTCCTCCAATCGTTGCTCTCACAGCTCTTCTACCTACTCACCCCCCTCTCCAGATGCTTGTTAGCCTAGCATCTACTTCGTCTCTCCTCTGAACTCTTCCTATGAGGTCATCATCTCCCTGTACCCACCACCTCCTCCTCCCACACACTGTATGAATTTTATTTCTATTGCAAATTAGCGCATCCAACATTCTCACTACATTGTACTATCTCTCTCTATGGCCCTAGACCCTTAAATTCGACACGGTCACATGGGCCATTTTGGGTATTAGTGACATGGGACATGAGGAAAAAATAGATATAATAGTGACATGGGACATTTCTTAAAATCGATATGGCGACATGGGCATTTATTTAAATCGATATGGCGACATGGGCATTTCGTAAAATCGACATGGAACGTGGGGACCCACCATCAAGTGCCCCTCTCTGTCCCTCTATCTGCCCTACTCTAACTACCCTTACCATACATGCATTCAGTCATTGTCATTTAAGGGGCGGATCCAGAAGGGGTGGTATAGGGGGCCGGGCACAGCCAAGAAAATTTGGTCCGGGGGTGGGGGCGGGGCATATAGGCAAGGTCCTGTACCACATTTCCTAAAGCTAAGAGTCATACCAGGGGTTATTTTCAGAGGGTACTATAAGGGGGCTACACCCTGGATCCGCTACTGCTTACCATATACCCCATCTCGTCTCTAATTTATCTCTTCTCATCCGATAGCCCCTCCTCTACCGGGGCCTTATCCCCTGTCATCGCACCCAGCCTACCGCCAGTATCCCCTGTGCCTGTGCACTGAAACCCAGGCCTGGATAAAGGTGGTCAATGCTGACCACTTTGGGTGGTCATGCCCACTTGACCACCTGGAGTGATCATTGTGATGACCCAAGGTGGTTATTGTAAGAACATGATTTTGCCACTAGGTGGCCCTACTATACAATTGTGTTATATGCAGCATCTACTCCAGGTGATCGTTTAATTAATACTTATACTAATCTGGATCATAGGTTTCCATAAAATGAGGGATATAAAGGTTATTTGGAACATGAGTTGATGCCAAGGATTTAAAAGAAAAGCATGCCAGAATTACCAGAAACATGTATGTGTAAGCATAGACACCTCACATGTCCCTGAAACCATAGCTACAAGTCTGAGGAGTGGCTGATATACAGCTATTCACACATTATGCGTTATTGGGCCTTTGATCAGGGGTATAATGCGCTCTCAGATGTGGATTGGTGGTGGGAAGAGGGGGAATTATGAAAATAGCTGAAAAGTATACCTCATTATGCAGAAAAATATACTACTCCTCAAAAAATGTTGAGGTCTGAAAAGTGTTCATAGGTGACCACCCAGGGTGGTCACATATGACCACGCTAGTGACCACGGGGTATTCCCTCAGGACACCATCACCATGACCACCCAAAAGTGGTCAGTAGTGACCACTTTAGACCCCCATTGGGTTTTCAGTGTGGACATCCAAGTCGAGTGTCACTCCCCATGTCCTGCCCCCTCCCACACACTCGCCCCTAGTGGCAGGTAATACCCTCAGGGTGCTAACTTTGCAGACCTAATTTACTGGGAAAATCCCATCTACTAACCCTAAGTGCAGCCTTAGGCCACTCAAAAAAAAGGAACTGGTTTCTCATCACCGCGCGCATCATGAGAATCGTGATTCGGGGGAAACTTTTTTTAAATAAAAAAAAAGAAAAGATTTTTGATGAAAAACAAGTAAAAAAAGCGGGTAAATATTGGCATACTTAGTATCAAATTAAAGCTTATACTGCCAGTAATGCAGTGAGCTAGGAATAACTTACAATATAACAGCTTTTCTGGATCAATAAACTCTTAACTACTAAAATGTGAAAATCATTCGCGTAAAGTCTAATTTTCCCTATACATTTTAGCCCTGAGGTAAAAAAAAAAAGGATTAAATAAAAAATGCCCTCATCATATTTTTCACTGACGGGTGATGAGAGACAACTTGTTTTTTGAGTGGCCTTATCATTGTCAGCGCCATATGCTGTTACCGGTATTTGTATTTCTATTTGTTGACCTGATTGTTAGTAGAATTGATTTCACGTTTAGATAGCCATACCTATGATTATGAAAGCATGACTGAGGGACGGAAAATGTATGGCGACCACATTTAATCTCGCATAAACATCTCAATAATATCTATTTCAAACATCCTTTATCATATATATTCTCTTAATATGAGTCGAATGCCGGGGTCGAATGTTAAAGTGGGTGTAATAATGAGTGTAAGTCATATTGATGTAATAACAAACCCTGCTCTGCTCATATAATTACCTCGCAGATAGGCTGATTGTGCCGATCTGTCTCTACCTAAGGCTGCCTCCCCCCGAGGCCTACCCCCGAGGCTGCCTACCCCCGAGGCTGCCTCCACCCGAGGCTGCCCTGCGGCACACCGCCTTCCGTCCCCCGGGAGGCGGACGGGCGCCGACAGGAACCGATACGCCACCTGTGGCAAAACACCAAACTAAATTGCACGTCTCCAACAGGCCCCGAGTGGTAAAAATCGTTGCTAACCATGTAGTCAATGAACGCCCTGGGAGAATAGTTGAGCATCATTGGGAATATAATAACACAAATAAGTTTTTCAACAGTGGACCTTCTGATTTTAATATTCCAATCATCGAGAAGGGGAAACTTTCTCACATGTTATGGATCAAGGTAGCCCCTCCCCCTACTCTCTGAATGTATCTGTATGTACTATACCATGGAGGTGCCTCTACATGGGTCCCCACAAATTTGGCCGTGTCGCCGTGTCGATTTTTAACAAAAGGGCTGTGTCAGCGTGTCGATTTTTAGGTATATAAGAACTTAGAGAAAAATCCCTGTGGGTCGATTTTTATCTCTAATCTTCCTGTGTCCGTCGATTTTTAAAATGGCCTAAATGGGCCGTGTCGCCGTGTCGCTCGTGTCGGATTTTACCCATGTAGAGGCACATGGAGATCGTCGAATTCGCCATTTTGACTAATTTCTGCTAACAAATAGACATTCCGGGGGATTATAGGGTAGATTTGTTCACGAGGATGTTGTTTCCCTGAGGACCACAACTACAAAGTGCCCTAGGCCCTGCTGACATATCCCAGCTGGACTTAATTATGCATCAAATTTCCCACCCTTGCTCCCATTGGTTACTCATGTGGTCAGCTGGTCACACTGTGGTCAGGCTCTGACCAATTCATACTGACACTGTGCTCACACAAGTGCAGTTTGCTAGACACTGGCACTATACTTTAGTGGGGCCTAGTTTTGTGGTGTGTATTGTACTATTCATAGTCTAGGAGCTGCTAGGCCCCATAACTATAATTAGGGTACCGACTGTTTCTCTTTACATAAGTATTTTATGGGTGAGTAGGCCTATGGCCTAGTAGCATTTAGGTGGAGTTGGGTGTTTAATCATAATTTATAAGGGTGTATCCCTTAGTATGATTTATTGGGCCTAGCACCTCCAGTGCTAGGCCCCACTTTGTAGTTTCGACCCTTATGGCGTCATCATCAGGTGGATTTGACGGGAAAAATATTTCTATAGTGCTACTATGTATATATTTTTATAAAAGACAATAAACCCCAATGGCAGTTTATTAGGCCTAGTCTTTTATTTATTTGTGCATAACTCTATGAACGGTACATTGTTTATAGATAAAGTTGGTTTGGGACATGTATGAGGGACCGGGGCAGTTTTATAGGAATTAGTCCTTGTTGGGTGAAACGCCGAGTAAATTCGGTGTTGCTTTTTTAACGAGGACGTGTTGACGCTTCACCCATGGCTGCCGTCCTTCGTGTTCATCCCCAAGGGTGAATGACTACGAAGTTTCTCTATCCAGTGGAATTCCACTACCGCCAGTAGGCGCTTCCCTTCGTCGCTTTTTGGGTGTCTGTTTATGAAGTCCACGACGTAGAACCTCATGTCTTTGTCCTTTTTATGATCACATTGGTTGAAGTGCCATGGCACATCAGTCTCTCCCTCATTCTTTTTTACCGAGTGTACGTGCTCGTATATTCGGAATTTGAGGGCTCTCTCTGTCTTCCCGACGTACTGCATCTTGCATGTTCTGCATTCTAGGCAGTATATCAGGTTCGAGCTCTCACACGTGATGTTTGTTTTCGATACAAAACTTTTGCCCGTTGTCTTTGACTTGATCTCCCCGCCTTTGTCTAGGCGGGCACATTTGTCACAGAACAGTTTCCGGCATTTTGATCTCTGTTTTTTCGGTTTCTCTATATTTCTGGAGATGCCGTCTTCTTCGTCCTCAGATGTTGGGTAATTGGTGGCGGCCCTAACCAAATGGTCCTTTAGGTTCTTTGGTCTTTTTTGGCCCTTCACTAAGCCCGCTCTTCTGAGGAATTTTGTGGTTTTGGATCTTCCAAGTCTGTCCCAATTTTTGGATACAGTCTTGTTGATTATGTTGTTGCCTGGTCTATGGGTACTGATAAGGTACGTGGTGTCTTTGTTTTTTTGTTTTTTGGGTTTCGGTTTGAGGGTTTGATCCCTGTTTTGTTCCCTTACCCTGGCTAGGGCCCCTTCTAAGATTTCTCGAGGGTAACCCTTTTCTACAAACTCTTCTAGTTTCTTTTGGCTGTGTTTCTCGAAATCTTCGCTTTTTTGGCATATGCGGAAGATTCTGAGAAGTTGTGAGTACGGTAGACTTTGTTTGGTTGACATTGGGTGTGCTGATTCATAGTCTAGATACGTGTTGACGTCCGTCGGTTTGCAGTACAGTTCAGTGTACAGTTCCCTTGTCTCCGTGTCTAGTCTTATTCTTGTGTCTAAAAACGTGATCTCTGTTTTTGACAACTCTGCTGTGAATTTGATGGTGTCGTGAAATCTGTTAAGATGTCCTAGCCATCGTTGTAGACTGTCTTCTCCGTGTGTCCACACGAAGAAGATGTCGTCTATGTACCTGAGCCAGACAATTGGTTTTTCATGGTTTGTTTGTAGTGCTGCTGTTTCTACGTTCTCCATGAAAATATTGGCGTATGATGGTGCCAGTCTGGTGCCCATGGCTGTACCTCTTTTTTGCAAAAAGAATCTGCCATTGAATTGGATGTGGTTCATGGTTAGAACCATTTCCAGTAGCTCGATTAGACTCCTGTTTTTCGGCATGAGTCTCGAGTCTCTGACTTCCTCTAGTCTCTCAGCTATAACTGCCAGCCCTTCCCCATTGGGTATGTTTGTATATAGTGAGGTGACGTCTAGAGTCCCTATTGTGGCCCCTTCTGGTAGGGGGTCCAGGTCCTCTATTTTGTTTATGAAGTCCGTTGTATCTTTCACATACGACTCTATATTTGGGACTAGCGGTTTTAAGAACGCGTCCACAAAAGCTGAGATCTTTTCAGTAGGGCAGCCGTTGGCTGAGCATACTGGTCTCCCTGGGGGTGGTAGTACCCCCTTGTGGATTTTTGGGAGGAAGTAGATGTGTGGGGTTCTGGGTTTGATGTTTCTCATGGACCCTGCCATTAGATAAGAGATTTCTCCCTCCGCTGTCATGTCCATGATTTTTTCATCTACTTTTTCAGCATATAGCGCGACTGGATCTTCTTTCAGTCTTTCGTATGTGTTTGTGTCTTTGAGTTGCCTCATGCCTTCTTTCACATAATCTCTGGTGTTTTGTATTACAATGGCCCCACCCTTGTCGGCTGGTTTTATTGTAATATGTATATCTTTGGATAACACACCTAGGGCCTCTTCTTGGCCTCTCGTGAGATTCTTGTGTGCTGGTTTTTGTTCCAGTAATAAGTTGGATACTTCCATCTCATTAATGGCAATAAAATCTTCCAGATTTTTGGGGCCGTGTGGGGGATTATAGGGTAGATTCACCTTGAGTCGGAAGCATACTTTGAGACGGACACTTGAATTTGTGGTTATTCAAGTATTCCAATCGCTTTATGTGTGAATATTGATAAAGATTGAGTTTCATGTTTTGAATAAATCATCAAAACAAGTATTATCAAACATGCATAGTTAAAAATACTAGTGTCCGTCTCAGAGTACATGTGTCCGACTCATGGTGAATCTACCCTAGTTTGATCAGGCAAATATATATTTGTTTTGAATGGAAACAGTAAGAGGAGGAAGGCCATCATGTCGGTTCACATCTATGACATCTATGGTTTGCTCTTATAGCCTGTCAGTATAGCTTGTCAATAAACCCGCCCAGATGTAAGTGGAAGATACACACATTATCATTTTAACTGAAAATATGAGCAGCATGCACTGATAAGCTGTATGTTTAAGAAGTTAGTCAGCAGTTGCTATCCCAGGTTAGTCATAGGGGTATTCGCTATGCATGACTGATGACTAAGGTAAAACAAAATATGATTAATGCCTTAGTCAAGAAGACTAACTCTAGTACTGGTAGAAACAGAAAAACTAAAGTGAGTTGGCTTGTATTGACTAACTTGACTGTATTGACTAATCGTGGAATATCAGTGTGCTGTGACGCCTATATTTATATATTTTTCATAAGCCGGTGGTAGCCCAGGTTCGACCCACAAGGGTCCTGTGAACCTGCTGACCAGCCCTCGGCCGTGTCGGTTTTACAACTATATTTGTCCATCTATCCGCTGGTACATCCGTTGGGACATGATATACTTATCTAACATTTGTAAAAGTTAATATTGTGGCAATTCTTTATTTCTACGGGTTTTGGAGGTACAATGTATATCAACTTAAATGACTAATACATAGTGCATGCCAAGCCCGTGAAATCTCATACAAGCTTCAATACCCAAACATAATCACCCATAAAATCAAAATGTCCTCTTCACAAAAACACCCTGACACTTCTTAAATGGCGGTATTGTAGGGAGAGGATGGGGAAGGGGATAAGGGCTTTGAGGGGGTCAAGGGGATGCCACAAAACGCCGGTGGAGGACGCCCCTCACTACAAGTAGTGCCGTGTTGCACCCCTCCTACCGTCAACACGGCCGCCGTGTACCCCTCCGCTACCTCCAGGACTACATGCAGGTTGACCTCTGTGGTGGGGGTCAGGGGGCCGTGACCCCATCCTCTCAAATTGCCCTCATCCATCTTGTAGTTCTCAGCCAGCTTCTGCCAAAGGACAGAAGGGGGGGGGGGGGGACTTACCACAACAACAAAGTATTCTTGCATACATGAATGCTCATTAAATATATTATAAATAAGCTATATTGAAAGTTCTTTAAAAAAAAGCATAAGTTATGTTGCTTTTGTTATTCTTATAAGTATCACTTGTAAAATTACTTTCAGTTATAAGTTAAAACCAAAAAAATCCAACTTACCTAAAAAAGAAATTGTGAAGTTAATTGATCACCATTGATCAGCATTTTTCATTTCTAACATTTACGACCAAATTCTCACTTTATCATTTCCATATATATATACATGACTGTCATGTAGGCCCTGCACTTAATTCTTGTACACGTATACATAATTCAGTTATGAATATGTAAATGACCCCCTCCCTCTACATTGTGGTATTCAAGATGAAGTGAGAGGGGCGTGGAGGATTAGGGGGCCCCTCGTGACCCCCGGCGACCCCCCGGGGGTATTGTCACAATATCTTGCATAATGACAATAGTGGACGTCGCTGTGTCGACAGGCGTCCTAGTACTGACGGCCGCCGCCAGGGGCAGATAGCCTGTATGCGCGCGCACCCAGGGACGCAGGCCACGTGCTTAAATAATGAGGCACGTGACCACTCTGAGTGCCAGCCTCCATCTTGGATTGTTTAAACCCTTGTGAGGTGCGCATGCGTATCGAAGGGTGCAGCTTAACCATGGCGACGGGGAGAGTAGGTATTTCGATACATAGGATGTCACTAACCCGGTTTACGGATGCAGTTCTATTAGTATTCGTGATTACAAAAAAAAAGGCAAAGTTCTCTGTTCAATGAAAATGCATTTCGTTGAAACTAAATCCCATATTTATCTAAAATGGTGAAGTACATATCTAGGTGTACCTGGTGAAAATTACACCCCCAACCCCTTCCCTCCCCTCCTCATACACAGCCACTCTCTGCCAACTCATCAAATTATTCCGACGCACGGCGGCCATATTCAGCTCATGTCGTCACGCGCCAGCGGTCACCGCCACGGGTCAGTGCGCCTGTGCAGCTTTGTGTTTCCTTTTTATTCACCCACCAGTAGCGTTAGGACGTGTGCTGGTGTGTGCTTATTGGGGGAAGTGGATGCATGGTGTTTCTATACAAACCATAGATTGGACGATTGCACTGTGCGGGAGGGCCGTTTCTATAGATACCGGTAGAGGTGTATTTAAAACTCGTGCTCTCACATCACGGACACGAGACAATGCTCAGTCTCGCTCAACCTCGTGCAGAACGAGAAAGCTGTCATGTACATGTAATCGAAAAGGTATACGTGTGTGGTCATCACAATACAGGGTGGGCCTTATATAAAATGAAATGAATTATAGTATATTAAACAGATCAACATGATCGAGGCTGTGTCTCACGACCTTGGGACAATGTTTTTGTCTCTTATCGGGTGCCGTCTCTGACCGGGTGCCGTCTCTGACCAGGTGCCGTCTCTGACCAGGTGTCAGAAAAAGGTGTTTTAAAAAGAATTATACTCATATATATAAGGATTTGGAAAAACGTTATGGCGGTTGTTATATAATCATAGTTATAATTATAATTAGCCTCCTGCTGTTAGTATTTTGACCTTATCAAGCCAAGCCGGTCAGAGACGGCACCCGGTCAGAGACGGCACCCGGTCAGAGACGGCACCCGGTCAGAGACGGCACCTGGTCAGAGACAAAAACATTGTCCCAAGGTCGTGAGACACAGCCTAGAACATCTTTGAACTGATAAAACTAGAAAAAGTGGTAGTGCCCGAAATATACAAAATTGTTGTCCCGGGTTGTTGTGCATGGACAGTAGTTTGTCTCCCACATGACCCTTATGAAGGGGAGTCAAGTTAGTGTGACTCTGTCTTCAGACAGTTGACCCATCAAAATAAGGGGAGTCGACATCGATACTTGCATACATGTGTAGCATGCAGGTAAGGTTGATTGTGTAATAATGTCAGGCTTCATAAAGTCAGGCAACAGGTATGTTACTATTATTCGTGGAGAGGCAGGTGAGGTCTGTGAGTAGGTGAGGCTGTTTCCCAAGAGGGTTCAATAACGAGACATGCTTTTCTGTCCACCAATTCTCCTTTTGAGTGAGGGCTAGATATAAGTTTTACCTGCCTGACACTCCATTTTGCAGACTATAATATCTACATGCATCAAATAAAAATTATAGGGACCTTATACAAACACAGTGCGGTACAATGCGGGTAGGCCGTTGAACACATAATATAACAACGATATAAGCATAGGTTCATATATTATGTCTGGGTTTATTACGGAGCTTTAGCAAACCCGCTGTAGACATTAAATGCAGACATAGCAATTGATGAGGAACGATGATGTTGCTAAGGATCCCTAATGAGCTACGTCGGGGTTGCTAAAGGTCCCTGATAAATAATAATCAACCAATTGAACGGTAGTCGAGAAGTATAATTCCCAATATGACTTTTGTAGGGAAAGGGATCAGTGCAAGACTGGGGGTTTAAGTTGTACCCATGGTCAAACCTCCTCTCAAAGTTTTACCTACAGCCACACACACAAGAAAAGCTTTTCTCATATGGATGAGCAGCAACCCCAGACCTTCCTATGATGCTAATCAATCAGTTCAGAAGTGGCGTAGGGGTATGTGCCACACTGTAAAAAGTTTAGTTCTTTTGTAGGTATAGTACGGTAGAATCTACCGAAAGTGTAGTTTAGTGTAGGTAAACGCTACAAATATTTTACAGTGAAGTGGACCACTTGCAACACAGCCTCTGGACTTCCTCACTAGCGTTGTGAGTTCGAGCCTTGGTCAAGCCACCTCTCAAGTTTCAGAGGTTTAGGAAGCAAATCTTAATTGGGGTGGCCCAGGGGGTTAGACAAATATCTGTTGCTTTTTATGAAGCAAGAAATACGGTGTTCCGATCCTGTAGACATGCACCTCATTGTACATTGTGGTACTTTCTACTGTTTTATCACGACACTGTGACCGCTGTTGGTCACTCAGTTTGTCCATATTATATTGGTCAAGGGCCTCTACCCACTACACCATCCCACTACTCTCAGCCAACACATGCCAAGTAAATATTTCTACGACCCTTTTCCCCGCCTCCCCTCCCTGCGCTTCCACCCCTATCAGCACAAGATGAAAGTGCCCCCAGTGGTTCACTCCCACACTACGGAAGGCGGTGGCGCCATCTAGCGGCCCCGCGGGCACTCTTCCAGCCGGAAGTCGGGTGCCCGGCCCCCTCAGAAGTCCCACGTGACCTGGGCAGTAATGGCGGCCAGTGGCCGGTGCTGCCCTCTGGCGTCCATTTGGTGAAGGTGACCTGTGGCGGCCATTAGTGGAGCAGTAGGGTCGGGCCCCGGCCGGCAGGTCAGGCTTGATTGGTCGACGATGGAGTGGCCGCGGTGGCGGGGGGATGGTCGGCGGGGCGCGTCCCCGGCGCCGACTTCCGGCGGAAGACGCGGGAGGAGAGCGGCGTCCCGGGGAGTGGACGGTTGGCATGAGAAGCGGGAATCAAGCCGCGCCTAGCATGACCCCTGGTGATCAGTGACAGAACTAAAAACTGGCCGCTCGCCGCGCGCACCTGGACTTCCGGTGTGACTGTGGGCGCGGCCATATTGATACTGGCCCTGTGTGTGTGGGGAGGGGGAGGGCGTAAAGGTCCTACTCGCTGGTACTCTGTGTTACTATTTATGTTATTTATAGGTACACGACACGCGCATGCGCCCTGTAGACATCACGGCAGGTATAGGAAGTAACAAACATATGGGGGCAGCTTTAAGGTACCATCTCCAAGTGCACCAAGGAACGGAGCATAGAGCACAGCACTACAACTACTGGCAAGTGTCTCGGCAATAAGGACTGAATATAAAAGAGAACTAAGAGATAGCTATAGACAATCCATACACAGTGCCACTCAGTGTATATCAGACTTACTGAGAAAAATCCATCAAGAATTGGCAACGCTGTAAAGGTTTGTGCTACAATGTATTACGTCCGATATAAGTGCACTGTCGATAGGACGTCAACAGAGAGATGTTTCATAATCATTTTGAGCAGAACATACATGAGAATATCTAACGACCAGGGGAAGCACCCATGTTTGGTTTATAGTTCTGTTTATCAACTGGTCATATTCATAGAATATTGATTCTTAGCAAAGAACACGTATTGGCAAAGCAGCTTCTATTTGATATTGCTACACACTTGAAATTGCCACATTGAATTTCAAACCCTAACTCATAACAATTAAATTAATGTCTACAAAGAATGAAAACTGTAATGGTCTACACTGCTAATAATACCTATAGTCAGTACTGACTATACCACCATATTTTGACCCCCGTAGTCAGGGGACTATACAACTTAGTCACATATTAGTCATAAGATAGTCAGTAGTGACTATATCTGGATCACACAAATTGATGATGTCACAGGAATGTGTGCACAGGAAACAGTTAGAATTCAAATTTGAATAGTCCATGGACTTCAGGTAGGCACATCCTCTTCTTACCACTGTTCTATAGATATCCCTGCTTGTTATATGTTTTGTTACAGTTGACTATGACAACTTAAGATGTTATAGGGTGCATGAGTTCTCATGTTTGATAGAGTAATCATGGTATTTTGTTCAAATTTTGATAACATAGAAATACATGAACAGTTTATGTCTAGACTAACAGAGCATAATAGGCCTACACAGGAGCCTGCAACCTGCCCAGTCTTATCCTAGCCTGTCACCTGCCCTGCCTTATCTTAGCCTGTCCCTTGCCCTGCCCTATCCTAGCCTGTCCCCTACCCTGTCTTATCCTAGCCTGTCCCCTAGCCTGTCCCCTAGCCTACCTTATCCTAGCCTGTCACCTCCCCTACCTATCCTAGCCTGTCACCTGCCATGCCTTATCCTAGCCTGTCCCTTGCCCTGCCCTATCCTAGCCTGTCCCCTGCTTTACCTATCCTAGCCTGTCCCCTGCCATGCCTGATCCTAGCCTGTCCCTTGCCCTGCCTTATCCTAGCCTGTCCACTTGCCTTGCCCTATCCTAGCCTGTCCCCTACCCTGTCTTATCCTAACCTGTCCCCTGTCCTGCCTTATCCTAGCCTGTCCCCTGCCCTACCTATCCTAGCCTGTCCCCTGCCATGACTTATCTTAGCCTGTCCCTTTCCCTACTCTATCCTAGCCTCCCCTGCCCTGCCTTATCCTATCCTGGAGCAGGACAAAGCTTGACCTGCCTTTCCTATTAGTCATAATGACTACTTTAGACCATGAAACCATTAAATTCATAGTCACTTGACTATATAGCCCAAATCAGCCGATTTAATGGCTGCCTATAGGTTGACTATATGACTAACTTACATCAGACATAGGTGACTAACTAGGTATAGCCGTATTTTCTACATTCACGTGACTATAGAAACGTAGTCCGTAGTGACTAACATTTCCAGGTCTATTATTATCAGTGTACACCTTTACAACCTACCATTCCTTTCTTCGCACCCCGACCCCACATCACACACCGATATGCCGTGATAGACTGAGACCACCTCTGCTGCCCCGGCCACCATAACGCTACCCGTGCTTACTCCGCCTGATTGCAGCGTCAATACTACTTTGCCCTTTTCTTGTGTGACTTGCCGTCATTAACAAAGTCGGGTTGGAAATTGAAAGGAAGTCATTTTCCTTCCCGCGGATCTGCGTCCTTGCTTGAATTCGCGGTGATTTTTGCGCAATCGGTGACTGCGGCGCCGCCGTGCACCCCCCATCATCCATCATGCCGCTCATTGTTTTGGTGAGACAGGCGCCATACGTCACGTGACGACCGCGGAGCATGCGCAGAGAAGGCAATCAAGGGTGGGCAGCAAGTCTTTAATTACAGCAAGTGGCCGCTTACCTGTCACAGCGTGCATGATGGCGGTGGGGCAGAGGTAGAGAGGGGGGGGGGAAGTATGGATAGTTATAGGTGAAAGGGTAGCTGGAAACGTGTAGGAAGGGAGAAGGAAACATGAGATACTGGTAGCTGCTTAGTATACAGATAAGGGAGATGGTGGAAGGGATCGGGACAGGAGAGAGAACAGGAGCGGCCAACTCAACTGCATTGCAAGGAGGAGGGATTGCAGATAGATATAGGAGACGATGGGGTTGCATAGTCTAGATTGAAACAGATGTACCAGGTCGAGGATACAGTGAGTTCCTCGATGGTAAGCAGTGGCTGAGATATATAGACAGCATTATATATAAGAGCAATGATAGAAAGCTATGGAAGGATATGACAATGGATGGATGGGGTACATAGACAAAGGCCCATGGCCAGAGGATATTTTGGTATCGTTCCCCCTAAGGTGGGGCTGGGGCAGTATCCCACGAAGCCGCAGGCTGAGTGGGATGCGCCCCAGCCCCACCGAGGGGGGAACGATACCAAAAATTCTCTGACCATGGGCCTTTGCCTTTATTTCATGGTTTTTATCCTTAAAAATATGTTAAATTGCATATAAATGGCCATAAGAATTTGAACAAATGATGATGTCATAGGCCATGTGATACAGGAATATTGTATCCCATGGGGGGCATGGGATATGGGATTTCTAGTACTTAAGCATAGTGATCATTGTATCCGCCATAAATTAAAGGGGAAATGTGAGGGTACTGGTCTAGACGGGAACAAGGACAAGGACAGGTGGGAAGGCCGTGTGTGGTGGGGAACAGAACATGACGACATGAAACCCACACGGGCATGCATTAAATGGAACGTATTTAAAGTGTGTAAGACAAAGAGCACTCATGGACAGACATGCAACGTGTGTAATGCTACCTCAAGGAGGACGAGATAGGCTATAAAGAAAGCAAGGTAGTCAGGGAATATGAGAGACAACCCTAGTTTAATTACGAAGTAAAACAGAGGGACATAAGCAGAGCCAGAGACAGAAAGGCACACGGTGTGCAGATAGACAGAAAGTGAGAAGGGCTAATAAAAGAAACTTGCGAGACGCTAGGTAGAGTGGTACAGAGTGTCATAATTCACAATTAACTTCACAGTTGTATAGGGCTTGTCTATGACAAATGTAAGGTGTAACAAAACCTACAGGTACCAGCAACACTCAGCCATGTAACCATAGCGACCAAGATGGCCGCCCCAACGGGCACCACTTGTTACCAGCCTGTAGCGCACCTCGGCTGATCCGTCACCCGGCAACCAGCGGAATCCGTTCCACTCCTCTGACTTTCCGATGCACTTCCGGTTTCCTTGATTACCGCCGGTGTTTTTGGCCCTCATTGATGTAAGAGTTCCACTAGATGAAAGCTGGCTGAGTGGCTTAGTTCTGGCGGCGCCCGTTGGTGGCGTGCCCGACATGGTAATGAGAAGGGGATGGGAGGGGGTGATTTGGTGTTATTGTGGGGGTCTGACGGATGGCAGGGTGCCGTGATACCATGCCCGCCCACCAGGGGGAGTAACAGAGATAATTTAGTCGGCATGACGACGGGAGACTTTACAAAATAAAGCTGAGTCCATTATTCCCGTTACAGAGGCCTTTTACAGCAGCACGGTCTGTCTTCTAACTAGGATGTCATGAACAGGCTGCACGAGATCTCTATCAACGATACAGTACACTGCCTTCACTCAACACGGTTTGATAACAGAACTCCCTCCATGAAATAGCAGCGTTCCATACTAAAGACATAGACCTGCATAAAGGTAGTCACCGCTGATGACCTATGGTGATCATGCCCAGTTAATCACCTTCTATGATGACTTAAAATGATCAGCTTTATGATATCATTTTACCACTAGGGGGCCTAAGGAACAATAGATAAGTCACTTCTTACAATTAGACACACAATTTGCTCATGAAAACATAGTTACATGTTGGGAGTGGCTATCATTTGTTATGTTACCTGATTGTGCCTATTGTCAGGTCTATAAAATGCCCTCAATAACCGGTCGCTGGTATTTGAAAAAGGTACATCGCTAACAGAAAAACGAGATGGTGATATGAAATGTCATTACTTCTATACCTAGGTCAAAAATGTAACTGTGATCACCCTGGGTCATCACATAGGATCACGCTAGTGATTACCAGGTGCTCTCCCAGAACCTCATAACAGTGGTCACCCAATATTTATCACTAGTGCGCACATTAACTACTTCCCTAATTTATTACAGTATTCTGCACTACCCACGGGCTGAGCAGATGGAGGCACTCTCCTCATATCAGCTGTTTGCGTCTACATCTCCTTCAGATAGTGCACCTTGGGGGACCTGGGAACCTGTTTGTGTTAGCATTTCAACGTCAGCCCCTCACCCCACCCACCCAGCACACATCTACCTCTAGGCATGCATGGCATGTCATCCCCAATTTGAATGAAAGCGTCAGCAGCGTCTTTGACGATTGGACAATGCGTCCACTTTTATTTGTCATTGAAAAATGAAAAAAATGATGTATGCCAGGGTGGTTTTAAGTACCAGATGCAATGACATGTAACTGGAAGTGGGTTGGGAGGAGTTGATGGACATGAGCGTGTGCAATAAAAACAGGTCCCTGGGAATTTTAATGTAGACATAGATTTGGGATAGCTATTTGTTACCTGCATACCGTGATTTTCCCTTTTATCAATAGCATGTTTTTCTGAAGTCAGTATCATACATTGTACAGGTTTGCTGCATAGGACGCAGGTTATTCTCCAGTTAGCACCACGTGGCTACTCTCATGTGTGCATGCCAACACCCAGTTTGCAGTGCACTTTGCCATTTGGCAGGTTGTTAACCAGAATTGGTCTGTCAGGAACCAAATTGCTGACACATCCAGCTACAACTTGCCACACTTTGTGGCAGATTGTTAACACGGGTGCTGCCCTCTTGGCATTTGGCTGCTACAGTGTTCTCCCTCCAGCACGAGATCCTTATCCATTTCGTGTTCGGTACCCCCGCATTTATTACTTACAATAAAGTAATGTATTGTAAATTCCCGCGTACTACCCACGGGTTGTACGCAAACCAAACTCAGCTTTCATTTGATACCAAATATGCCTACTGTACATTGTATATAGGGTGTGGGTACATAGACAGAGCTGCACGCTAAAGTGACTGAGTCCATGGTTATTGCAAGAGTGGTGCTAGGGCCGTATTGCACGATGGCCGTAGGCCGAGTGCAATACGGCCCTAGCACCACGAGTGCAATAACCATGGATGAGGGCACTTTTAAGTGACGCTCTGTATTCATTTCATGCTATTCTAATCTAAAATGGCTATGTTTGATTACTTCCACAATGTTTGATTACTTCCACGATGTTTTTTTACTTCCGCGATGTTTGTTTACGTCCGTGGTGCCGCCATTTTGAATTCCGCGCAGGTCACGTGATCTCTGTAGCCTAGTGACGCTATGGAGACCCCATGACGACCCCATAGCGACCCCTGGGAGCGTGCAATACGGCCACAGCGTGCAATACAGCCTAGGGTTATTGCACGCTTCCCTGGGGAATGGCCCTCCCATTGCTTTAACCTTGACAGTCCGTATTCACCATGAAATAAAAGGGTTTTCATTACTATAGAACAATACAAATGCACTAAGATGACATGTTCATATCCAGAAACGGGTTATAGGATTCTCCTGAGTCGAGGGCGCGGGTTATATGCGAGATGCGGGTAGTACGTGGGAATTTATTATATATATATGGAATCAGATTTACTTTGAAAAACATCTAGGCCATCAAGATTACACTCCGACTAATGGCAGTTCAGTACTTATACAGTACATTACTGCAATAGGGTGATTTTTATATCATCCCTTAAGACATGAACAGTCTAGTTCTAAAATTATCCCCCAGGGATCCTGAGCTGACCTCTTTACCATTCACACCTAAGTAGGAGGTGTTTCAATGCACCTGACATGCAGGATTCACTGGTGTAGTGGTAATGGTTTGGGACTATGGATAGGAAGCTGGGGGCTCAAATCTCCAAGATGCCCAATGTTGAATATACATGAACCTGTTTTAGAACTCTTATTTTTTATAAACATTTTAAAACATTAGATATGGATGTAGCCTATTTGTAAATAGTTCTTAACCCTTAAAGCAATATTCATGTAACATTTTGTAGTGATTTTGGGTATAGAACATGGATGACTAGAAATGGTGCCAATACTGAGAGTTGAACCCCAGATCTTCAGGTTAGGGTCTACAGTATATTCTGCCATAGGTATACAGCAGAATTTACTGGAACCAAAGTTGCCCCCAATATTTGCTGTACAGGAACACTACTAGTCTAGAAGTAGAAGCCCCCTTTGTAGGCCAACCTCAACTTCTGGTATAAAGTTTTTTTCTCTGCTGATTATTGATGTATAGGGTCTAGGTAAGATTATCAGGGTGGGTGTGGAGCTCTCATCCTTGGGCAATTTGAGATATTCAAGATGGCCGCCAGTACACTCCCGAAAACTAAAAATGTGTCTATCTCAGCTTCTAATCAACTTAGAAACACAAATATAAATGCAAAAAGTGCATTAATGAGGTCAAGGAATAAAACCATGCCATTTTCAAGAAGAAATATGGCAGCCATTTTTAATTTCTAATGACATTATGCATGAAATATGCCTCGTTTTGATGGGAAAATGGCCATAATGACACTATACTGTCACCATCTTGCATTTCAAACACTTATGAGGGCAAGGATGTATTCATGCACTCATGATAGCTTAAAAAGGAATAGTTAATGACAATAACATTCTTATAATATAATACAGTCAACGACCACCCCTCTATAACGACCACCTCGTCATTGCGACCAGTTTTGGAAAGTCCCAACCATTTTTCCCTTTGTTTTAATACATGAAACTCCCTCTAATGCGACCACCCCTCTAATGCGACCATCCCACCCTCCGACCACTAAAATTGCAGTCCCTAGAAGGTTTTTCTCCTTCTAATGCGACCAGTGTTCAAGGGTAAAATTCATCTTAACAATTTTATCACAGAAACCACCTGCATGAACTGGCCAGTGGTCGAAGATCAGAGGGCTAGAACCCCCCCCCCCCCCTCCCCTCTTTTCTAAAAGAGGACAAACGTACACAACTGAAATGCTCTTACCCCCCCCCCCCCCCACCTGACTAGTGGTCGCACATCAGAGGGCCAGAAGCAAGAAGCCCTCCCCCCCGCTCACTCATCAAACTGACCAGTGGTCGCACATCAAAGGGAGAGCCAGAAGCACCCCCCCTCCCCCCGCCACTCACTCACCTGACTAGTGGTCGCACATCAGAGGGCCAGAAGCAAGAAGCCCCCCCCCCGCTCACTCATCCAACTGACCAGTGGTCGCACATCAAAGGGAGAGCCAGAAGCACCCCCTCCCCCGCCACTTACTCACCTGACTAGTGGTCTCACATCAGAGGGCCAGAAGCCCTCCCCCACCCCCGCTCACTCATCCACCAGTGGTCGCACATGAAAGGGAGAGCCAGAAGCAACCCCACCCCCCCCCACCACTCCCTCACCTGACTAGTGGTCGCACATCAGAGCGAGGGCCACCCTACCAAAGCTTCAGAACAGGTCTCACCCTAGCATTGTGCCTCTACATGGGTAAAATTCGACACGGGCGACACAGCGACACAGCCCTTTTAGGCCCATTTAAAAATCGACAGACACAGAACATTTGGGATAAAAATCGACCTACAGAGAATCTTCTATTACTTCTTTTATATGTAAAAATCGACACAGTGACACGGCCCTTTTGCTAAAAATCGACACAGCGACACGGTCAAAACTGTGGGGACTCATGTAGAGGCACAGCATTCTCTCCCCACTTTTGTATCTAAATTTTAATATATTCTTTTATTTATATTTTTCTAAATTTGAAATAGCCTAATTTTCAAATAGGCCAATAGACTTATCCCAAACTCCCCCCACTGCGACCACCTCGCCATTGCGACCACTTTTAGATAGTCCCAAGGGTGGTCGCAATGGAGGGAGTTGACTGTATTACATATTATGTGGCACAATTAGCAAAAAGGGCCCTAATTTGTTGTGCTACCCCAGTCTTCCCTATCGGGTTATCCTAAAGTAGATGTTACTGTAGTGTCTACAATACAGTCATTTTGTGATTTATCATTATTTACTTTTGGGAATAACAACCCCAAAAGATATTCTAGATTATCAAAGTGATAAGGGTAGAACTGTACATATAGGGAATTCCTATGAATGTCCAATAATGGCCATGACATATACTCAAACCTGGCCAACCTAGAGGTGATGTCTGTTATCTCCTACCACCATAAAGAATGGCAGCAGTTATACTAGCCCGTTTGGGGGGCATGCCCCCGAAGAATATGTTGATGTTCTAGACTTGAAATGGTGGTGCCTTCTCACTAATTTTGGGATGTAAAATAAGACTTAAGGCTGTACCTAGCCGCTATCATTTGGTTTGAGTTATACCTTTTTTTAGGGAAAAAAATGTTTTGATATTCAATAGCAGAAGAAATATAGAAGTAACATTTTGTATTGTATTTCATACATTTGCCCACACCTAGTATCATAAGAAAAGGACTATGTAACTATAGATGGGGCAGCCACAGTTAGAAAGATGGAGGGACATTTAGAAAGAAGGAGCATGGTGGGGAGGAGAGGACAGAGGGATAGGACAGGACATGGTGAGGAAGTGAGAAGAAAACATGGCAGGATTTGGGAGGGGAGTGCATATGGGATGGAGGAGGGGATGGGAGAAGATATGATATGGCAGGGGAAGCAAGGGGCCATGGTAGGGGAGGGGATTATATGATGGGAGGGGATTATACAAGGAAAGCAGATGATATGGGAGGGCAATGGATGTGGTAGGGGTGGGAAGGCGATGTTTGGGATATGGGAGACCAAGGGGATTCAGATGGTACGGGATTAAGGCAGGAGAGGGGAGAACCATGTCCAGCCCATTTCCCACCTCCCTCTCCCATACTCAATCATACCCAAACTGGATCGTAGTGCTGGGGATGTATGATTCTTGATATCTAGTCCCTGGGACATCACCCCCCCCGCCCCCGCCATACTTCCATCACACTGCCCCCCATGCCCCTTCCCATGCCCCTCTCTTGCCTTGCATTCTATTGCTTCCTTGTCCTTTTCTTTCACACTGCCCTTCTTCTACGAATGCTTCCCTCTTCCTCTGCTTTCCCATTCCCCTACCTACCTACCTCCCCTTTTCCTGACCACCCTTCCATTGATTTCCCTTCTATATATCCCTCTCCCCAATTTCTGCTGGGTAGAACAGGGGAGTAAGAGGAGGATCCAGGAGGACTTCAAGCACCAGATAAGGAAGGAAACAGTCATGGTGAGGGCAATGAACAGGGGATGGGAGGTTACAGGGGTAGATGAGACACAGGGCAAATTTTGGTAGAGATACATGAATAGAGGGGGTCATGGGGAAGGAGATGATACAGGAGAGGACAGAACATGACAGGGGGAGAGGAGCTAGTTAAGGGCAGGACTTGCATGGCAGGGAGCTAGCCTGGAAGGGGTGGACATGGGACAGGAGATGAGGGCTTGTGGGAGAGGAGCGGATATGTGATGTGTATGGTAGGAGAAGGACCTCCCCCCCCCCCCTCAAACTTATTCACACCTCCCTCTCGCAGGCCTCTGCATGTCAGCCCTTCCCGAACTATCCTGATCATAACCATGAGTTTGACATGTGAAGAAGGGATGGGGTCTTTGGGTTGGGGGACTGGAGACCCTGCACCCTCAGACAAGTGAGCGTCACTGTCGCCAAAAACACTCTCACCTGAAAGTCTGGCACTGCCTGGCTTTCAGCTGAGAGTGACACTCACTTGTCTGAGGGTGTGAATGGATATACTTAGACCACAGAGGTTGAAGGGTGGAAGCCCAGAGAGGACGCATTGAAGCCCCAGGAGTAAAGGTGGGAACCTGGAAGGAGGTGTGGGAACCCTGATAGGAGGGGTGGAATCATTAGTTGGAGGGGTGAAATCGCTAGAAGGAGGAGTTGGGGTCCTGGGAGTGGGGCTGGGGTTGTGGGCTCTGAAGGAAGGTGGGAGGCACTAGGACACTGAAGTAGTAGGGGTCCATACACTGCCAGGACCATAGGCCAGGATGATGCTGACAACTGACAAGAACGTGATGGGCCCCCACCCAGGGAGAATTTGACCCCTACCTTTTCTCTTCTTTGTCCTTTCCTTTTCGGGGCATCCCTGGATCTGCCATTGTTTAATGTGCCATTAGTATTTACCTTCATGAATATGGAGATAGAATGCTCATTCGTGGAAGTCCCATTTTTAAAAAAAGATTTAAACTGAAACACAGGTTAGACAAAACAACAAATAATGCAACACACACATTGTTAAACTGCTAAAACGTCTTTGCATGTGCTTCTCTTCTGATCTGGTTACACAATCCCACCACAAACCTCCTGCAATGCCTAAGTTGGAGGTGTAAAATTCACAACCCAGTGCACTTCAATGGGTAGACCCCATGGTCAGCTAAGTGCAATCTTCTGGCAATTCCTTCAGACTTTAGCAGTGGGCCACTGTAACTCTCTATTCATATACCTCATACAATCCCCAATTGCAGGAAATCTTAGATAGTGGGCAGGAATAATTCAGACTACATGGGTTTCTCTGCTTTTTACATAGAGATAACTATCTTTGATATATCATCATTATGTTCAGGGTTCTATTAAGGTCATAAAGGTAAAGAAACTAAAAAATACTATTTGCACTAGTGGACATGCAAACATCAACAAAGGTAAGTTATTACGAGGGCTATGATACTCTAAGCTGATTCTTATGCAATCAACATAGAAACTTCAAATCTGGGCAGGCCTATATGGGACCCACCACTTAGCCCAGGACAAAACTATGGTAAGTCCCATATGAGAGTCCACCAGGAAACCCATTAAGCAATGCTGATGGAGTTACTATTCTCCAAATTATACACTTTGACAATACAGTGATGGCCATTTTTCCAGTTTTCTGTCAAAACGGGGCATATTTCATGGATAATCCCCTTAAAAGTTCAAAATGGCTGCCATATTTCTTCTTGAAAATGGCAGGGTTGTATTCCTTGACCTCATAAATGCACTTTTTGCATTTATATTTGTGTTTCTAAGTTGATTAGAAGCTGAGATAGACACATTTCTAGTTTTCGGGAGTGTACTGGCGGCCATCTTGAATAACTCAAATTGCCCAAGGATGAGAGCTCCACACCCACCCTGATAATCTTACCTAGACCCTATACATCAATAATCAGCAGAGAAAAAAACTTTATACCAGAAGTTGGGGTCAACCCCTCTGGCTTCCAGACTATACTTACTTCTAACAGTGTATGTTTGTCAAAGCAGGTTCTGTTACCAGTCTCTACCTATGCCCAGTTTATAAGCGTTCACTTACTAGTTTCTCTTTTCTAAATGACAATATGGTGATGCTCACCTGACAGCCTCTTGCTGCCAACAGGTAGAGCTATAATCCTGTAATAGGCAGTATTCTAATTAGCCCCTCGTCGACTTACCGCTCTACAGCTGCTAACCTGTAACCTACCCCCTGGTCACGGCACCAGTCACCAGATACCCCTACGTTAATGTTCACTTTCAGCCTGTCAGACCCCCACCCCCATGCCACTCTTTGTGGCATTTATGTTGGGGTAGATGGGGCAGGTACTCTACTTCTGTCACCTCACTATAGGGGGCGCCCCAGTCATCCATTACCTGGCGCCCGTCCCGCCCACTAGACCATGACCGGTAAAAATCCATATTACCAATTTCCATATCCGTCCGTGGGAAATGGATGCTCTCCCTTTCAGGCTTTTTAACTGCCACCCCACGTCCGTCCCACCTCCCTGCACACACGCCCCCCCATCCCGTGCCGCCATCCCTCACGTCCCCAGACCCCCCCCCCCCCATGTATGCCCTGATCCCCTCCATGGTCACCTTCCTCTTAATCACTCTCATCCAGGGACTTTCCTATTCTCGCGCTACACTAGCTGCCCAACCCGATAGGCCTGCTGGTCATACCGATGATGTCACAATGTCTATATATGTCTTCCCCTAAATAGTATCTTAGTCTACCTTCACACTTTCTGTACGACCACAAGACATGTACTATTCACCTGCTTCCCCGCTCTCCTATCATATTCATATTTCTAAGATTGATTGACACGGTGCATCGGCTGTTTGAAAAGCGTTTTTGTAAGGACATAATTTTCCCGGTAAAACTCTGTTTGAATTCAGGATTATGTATGTGCCTCTGCTTTGCCTCAGTAGTCCAAGTCTATAGTGCAGCCCCTCTGTCTAACACAACCGGCAGCTTAGTAGACTTGGTATAGGTTTAAGGATTCACGGGAGAAGCTCACATTAGGGTGTGTGTGCATGATGCATGGTGATATGTAGGCGTGTCTGTGTGTGTGTGTGCGGGGGGGGGGAGGGAGAGGGGGTACAGGTACCAGCGTGCACCCAGACCCCCCGCCGTGATTGCTGGTACCGGACTGTACCACACGGGTCACGTGGCCGTCATCAGCCAATCAGAGCGCGGCAGGCTCACTCTGTCTGTCAGTGGGCGTCGTCATGGTCCGGCGACGGCGGGATTCAGCCCAACTCAACCAAGGGGAGGCTGGTTATAGACCTGTAACAGGTAGCTGCATTGTGCCAGTGCAGCACCCCGGGAGTGACATAACATGTTGCTGGTGCGCTTCGTAGTACAATACAATGATTCCCTCCCCTGGTTTCACTGGTAGAGCGTTAAATATTTGAGGTGAAGCTACAACGTTGTCTCACTGCCTTAAATATCTACTGCTGTTTTGTGGTTCCTAGATTATGAAAACCTGCATCAAGATTACATAAAGCATGGACCCAGGTGAGACCATGTCGGCATACACGAGGTGAGCGCCTAGTTTGCTGCACGGCCGGCAGGGGTCTGTACAGCGTGAGGGGGGTGTTTCACAGCCAGCTAATGGCCACAATGAACACCGTGTTGAGCCTCCTGGTTCCCGGCCTCCCCGCCCCACACGCTACTTCCGGTGAGAAGGACGCTGGGACCGGAAGTCACGTGGTCGTTGGCCGACAATATAAGCTGTCAAGGGGGTCCGGACAGGGCAAATAAAGGTAGTGAAGAATGACCTTGACTAGGTGAGCAATGACCTTGTCGGGGTACATTAGGGTCGTTAGTATGACCGGGGGATGTTGAGGGTCACAGAATGGCTGGCAATAAGCACCCCAGTCTGCATGGTTATTAGCTTGTAATATCACCCACCTACATATTCACACATCACACACTCACTTCGCTATTGCTCTGTTGGGCCGTATAGATGTTGATCATTATATGTTTTATAAGGCTGTATCCGCAGTGCAGCTATATACTGACAGCCATCTACAACTTAGCCTAGAATGTGAATTATGCACCTGCACGGAAATAGTCACCTTTGACCCTCCACTTCAGACTCAATGCCACAGTAATTAATGTCAACCATTGTACTGGATTACTCATAGCATACCGTGCTGGGCAAATACTTGGTTCCACATGAGTGTTCCCATCACAGCCTGACTCCATGCGGAGTGTTAATTGCAGGAAATTTGAATAATTAGCCATCAATATTCGAAACATCAGAAATAATTTATTCTCCAGTTACCACGAGCAGACGATCGGTCTAAAGTGCACAACTACTTTACCCCCCCCCCCTACTTCTCGTAAATACACTGCTGTCATACATTTAACGGCAAACTATCAGAAATTGACGGAAATAGTGATGGTTATATGTCAGTATACCCTATCCAGCAGGACCTGGCGAGGCCGATAAAGGGCCTGGCTAATTGGTTCTCTGTGACAGTCTTATAGCCTTAGTCAGTGGTCACATTGATATCTCAAACGAACCAGATTTCTCACCTCACGAGCCACTTCCTTAAGTGTATTTAATTGAATTGCTAATGAATCCCTAATGTTTTAGGGCCTATAATGACACCATCAAAGGGATGGGGCTAACCTCAACCTGTAGGCATTAACATTACCATTAGTAAAGGACATAATGCCTTCACAATCAGGAGGATCGCCAGATCCACCCAGACAGGGTATAGTGCAATGATACATGTGGTTATACAAAGGCATGGTATCTTATCCGCTAGAAAGTCCCAAACTACTAATCGTATACTACTTACATCCTGCCCCAAACTAACAATCGTATACTACTCACAGTCTGACACAAACCACCAATCGTATACTACTTACATCCTGCCCCAAACCACCAATCGTATACTACTCACAGTCTGACACAAACCACCAATCGTATACTACTCACAGTCTGACACAAACCACCAATCGTATACTACTCACAGTCTGACACAAACCACCAATCGTATACTACTTACATCCTGCCCCAAACCACCAATCGTATACTACTCACAGTCTGACACAAACCACCAATCGTATACTACTCACAGTCTGACACAAACCACCAATCGTATACTACTTACATCCTGCCCCAAACCACCAATCGTATACTACTCACAGTCTGACACAAACCACCAATCGTATACTACTCACAGTCTGACACAAACCACCAATCGTATACTACTTACAACCTGCACCAATTCTATATTACATACACATGTAGCCTGCACCAAACCAGGGGCTCGATTCATAACAATGTACGATAGTCAAATACTATTACGACAGAACATTACCATTTCTCGTACAAAATAGTAGGTGTAGTACATTGTCATATGGGTAAGTTAAAGACATGTTCCTTTTGCAGTCGTAAGGTCATATATAGTGCATTTCACAATGCAGTCGTAAGAATATTACTGGTCATGAAGTCTTACAAAACAAGGGTAATAGCTGGTCGTAAGTCCTTTTTATGTCATTTCACAAACAACGGCTGAGACAGGGTCCAAACTCATCTCAGCCAATGATTTTTTCTCCATTTCAACCTTTAGAGATTCCAAACCCGGTGCAAAAGAAAGAGAAACATGTACTGCACTATGTCAATATGTTGTGTATTACAATACAATGCTTTATCAAGTGGATGTAATATAAATAAAACATTGGTCGTTATAAGAAATCATACTGTATTTTGTATACCGCATGGTGCAGTGGGATAACATGACAGCAGGATAGGAAGGAAATTTCCGACCTGGTTTATTTACTATTTTTATTATATGCTATATAGAAATATAGGGTGCCTGTCAGTCTACAGGTGTCATATTTTGAGTTAGCCTCACATAACCATTTCCCAACTTTCTTTGTACGACTAGGTGGGAACTCCTCACCGGAAATGACGTCATATTGATTGGAAACACCCCAATATTGCAATAAATATTGAAATAAATTGGTTTCCCCCACATTGTACGACAGGGGCACATACGATTTCAATTATACTTTACAACTGCAGATGTTCCTAATCGTAAATCAATTTACTTCTGACTGTTTTTGAAGGAGATACTACTTCCTCTTGTGAAATGGGTATGCAATCGTTTTTTCTAAAAGTTGTAGCTTTACTTACGACTGTAACCCAAAAATTTACTTAGTAGTATAAACTTATGAATCGAGGCCCAGCAATAGAATACTGCGTACAGCCTGCCCCAAACCACAACCACATCATATACCAGTCATATCTTATACTGTATCTCTTTCATTGGGCAAATATGATACCGAGTGGAAGTAAAGTTCGTAACATTCATTTGAAAAAATAAACTACAGACACCCTGATGTTATGTCAGCAATAACTTCCACTCTTGAAAGTAGGAAGCCGAAAGACATCAGTAGAATGCATGTAGAATAAAACAGACTCAGCGGCAAACTGAAATACGAGTTACATGACATTATGTTCTAGGGCGCTTTGGCGTGGAAGAAAACAAATTGCGTGAGCAGTGTTAGATTGATTTGAGGGTGAGCGCAGACTGAGTGGGGCGACTAGGGGTGGCAGCATTACTGGTAGGAGGGGGTGTTTCTAGGAAGTTGTGGGTTGTGAACAGGAGGGAAGGAGTGGAAGGAAGAAGTAGATGTCATGTGTGTAGACGTGGTAAGATGTGCGCGTGTGTGTGTGTTGGGGAGGGGGTGCGCGCCACTGGGCTGCACTGAAATAACATTGAAACAACGTCTTAAGTGAGGCGCTGGAACATCATGGTAGATCCGGGACATTGAATATAGTAAAATCCTGATTTGTGCAATGTCGGATACATATATGGTAGAAACAACACGCACTGTGCCAGGTTTGGACTAGGATCACACTAAATTGCTGGCATGCTGTTTCACTGTTGTCTGTAACGTTGTTTAAACGTCATTGCGTTGATGGTGTGACTGGTGTGCAGCAGAGTGAGTGTCAATTTGTGTCGGTGTAAGTGGTCACCGACTGGAAGTGCCACAGTACAGGGTGATTTCCAACAGGAGTTATTCTGGGTAGCTGAGGTATCTATAGATGGACGCTGGGGTAGGGGTGTGGAGGGTTGGGGATGACTATGGGGTGTCTCTAATGTGATGAAGCATGAACTCCTGATGTCAAAATGTCGCTGTGACAGGAGCTGGTACCAATGTGCGTTTACTATGTTTAGTGTGAGAATCATTATCATGTTCAAAATGAACGTTTAATTGTTTTAGTGCCACCTCGGAGAAGGGGGTGGGGGTAGGTCTGGTGTGGTGTTGGTGGGTTCATCTTTTAACTGCACTGATTAATAGATATAAATTAAGAAACGTAGATACAATACATTGGGAGGAAGGTAGCACATACACTGTGCACATGGGGGTCACTATTGGGGTCGTTTCTACCCAGACAGCCCGGACAGCCTATAGACGCGGAGCATGGAGACTTGGTGTGTGGAGGAGGGGGTAGGGGTGACTAGAGGGGAGTGTAGTAGCCCAGGAGGAGAGTGGCCGGTAGTGGAGATGAATGTCCCCCTCCTGTCTGCGTCCCCTCACCCTGTCCTGTAATGTCCTCCTCTCAGCCCCCTACCGCCGTCCCGGGGCCGGGGCCGCGCCGCCCCGGGCGCCGCACTCCGTGTTTTAGGGCCACGCTGATTATAAGAAAGGCGGGAATTTACAACTAATTCACGCCGGAGACCCGGATATTGAGGATGCAGCGTCCGGCCGGCGTTCTCTAATCCGGTAGCCGGCGTGTACCGGAGTAAATGGAGGGGGAGCGGCGGCAGGACAAATGGCGGAGTGGGCTGCTTGAAGGGGGTGTTATTACGCACCATTTCACACGCCATTTGCGTCATGCCGCCGCCTCCAACCTATTCATCCGCCGCTACCAAATCACCGCCAGCACAACGCCCGCCGATTCACCACCAATGCGGTTTGATATCACTCCGCCACTTTGTGCGGGAGAGGAACTATAATTGAGGGCGGAGGGAGACGCGGTAATCGGCCATTATTAGCTAACTCTCCCATAATCCCACTTTGTCGGCGTCCAGCAGACTTCCGGCGCCATACGTCACCGTCAGGGCGCCATCTAGCGGCGCGTGCCGCATAATGACGTAATTGGCGCGCTTTTCTGGAAGCAGACGACAATTTCTGTTTGAGGGGATGTGGCCGGTACCCGACGGTCCATGTCTACAATACAGGCGCCACGCACGCCACTAGCGACAAACTCCTATAGAGCCCCAGTAAGTCAGCATACTAACAAAAGAAGAAGGGTGGAAAAATGAAAACATCACAACGTTCTCCTGTATAAAAAACAAACCCGATATACATGTTTATAAACGACGCAATCTAGCAATACAAAAAGTCGGACATAATATGGGAATCCAACGATATGAGGAATACTTAGTGGTAGGGTAAAACATGACTAAAAAACACATATAGACCAAAAGGGAAAAAAGAGAAAGAAAGAAAGAAAGAAAGGGATGAATGCGGGAAATGAAAACATGGTTGCTTCCCCTCTCTCCAGACAGAAAGTACAAACACTCTGGCCCCCTCCCTGTGATTTGTTTCCTTTTGTAATATGGAATTGGAAACGAACAGAAATGAGAAGAAAACACTCGACATTCTCAGATACCGTGATGCAGACGGCACCAAGCACTTCCTACAGAAATGCAGATTGATGCAGATTACACCAAAATATTGACTTTCCCGCCCTTTCTGAAAACTCAGGAGCAGAGGACATTGAGCACGTGTCGCTGGTTCCTTATGCACTCTTCTATACCCCTACTTCACACACCAGGTACCCCTGCCCCCCGCCGCGCGCCCCCTAGCGGGCAGTGGGGCAGGCGGTGGCCGGCGTCTGACTCACGTTGTCAGCGCATGCGCGAAAAAAGCAGGGCCTTAATGCAGCGGAAATCACGTGACATGAAGAGAGGGAGGCGCCACGTGTCGGGACGCAGCGGAACTACAATGGGCGCTGCCTGAGGTGCGCAGCGCCCCCTCCATTGACACGTGCCCGACACGTGACCGGCGGGCGGCAAGATGGCGGCGGCCGTAGGGGGCAGCCATGACAGTCCGGGTAGAGGAGTCGGCCCGTGTTGATACACGCATTACTGCCGCAACCCGACCCCACAGCGCATGTGCAAAATGGCGGCCGCAATATGGTCGTCGGGAATGACCAATTAGACGCAGCACAAGGCCCGGGGGTAGGAGAGGACACCCTGCCGTGTGTGTATGTGTGTGTGTGTGTGGGGGGGGGGGGGGTGTCCACAGAGAACGGAGAGAGTATTTGTTTTCGGCAGAATGGAACCCCGACCGTGGACGAGGTTAACTTTCCGACCCAGTGAACCACGAAGACCCTAATCCCCGAGTTGTACCACAAGGATCGGAACATTATTGCCCTCATATAAACAGCAGCTATTCTATGATTTGGTGCTTGACCCATATCTGATCACGCAGTATCATTACTAAGATCTTTATGTATCCCTTGTTGTATGTAATGATCGGTTAAATAAATTAAATAAAATAAAAAGATATATCTACCAATGACAAAGTATACTGACAGGTATATATTTAGTCTTATAATGAGGAGAATATCAGCCTATTGATGGAGTAATTCCTTTAACTTCAAACTGTTCTGTTCTGCAGACCAACATGTTTCCCTCCCTGTTTCGCTATTGCAACAACATGGATTACTCATCTGCCACATAAATTGCTCCACTGAGAATTTATGGCATATAAGGTGCTCACTAGTGAACACCCTTGTGTGATCACGGTGATGGTGTTCTAGGAGAGTACCCGGTGCTCTGACCTAGACATTTCTTGTGGGGTACATTATTGTTGTATAGTAGGTATTGTAGGGCCCGCCATATGGGCATTCCTGCAGGCCAAGGTTTTCAATGTGGTAGTAGAGCATCAAACACGACTATAGATATCTGTAAGTAGTATAGGGAGTGCACTTTTATGCAGGTGTCTCTATCTGAATTTCTTTCTGTTAAAACTCAGTTTATATGAAGGCAAAAATATTTATGTCAATACACGGTAGTCCCGGTGTGTATCAATTATAAAAATTGAGCGTGTGAGTGGCCTCACATATGACTCAGGGTAAGCTGAATCTGTAGCTTATCATGTACCTAGATATAGTATTCCCTTATAATCATTCATTGGTCAATTCTGGCATCAGAAATGAATATTCCTTGTTAAAAAGTACCCTAAAGTCATGTGTCATACATTTATGTTATTCCATTTCAGGCCAGCAGGTGGGTGTGGGTGAGCAGGTGGGTGTGGGAGAGCAGGTGGGTGTGGGTGTGCAGGTGGGTGTGGGCGACAGTTGCAGGCTGCGGGCATGTACCGCCTTCTGTCCCTATCAAAAAGCCAGTCGATCGGACGATAAACGGCGACGATATGGGTGGTACAGTTTTGAACTGCTCTGGACGCTCCTTTTATCCTGACGCTGACGCTGGCAACTCTCGTGTTGTCTCACGCAGTTCTTGGAGTGCACGAGAAGTAGGGGTGGCGCCACCCTTTGATGAACGGTCACAACAGGAACTAAAATATTATTTTCTGGTGCTCTGTCCTTGGAACTTTAATTTAAATTCAATTTAAACGTTTTAGATGGTTTTCATTGTGTGTTTGAGTGTATTTCCACTGTACAAGATGGCATATCTGTGTGTGAAGAGAGAAATATGGGTGATTTTGGCAAAAGTAGTGATTTCTATCTTTGCTTTAACACTGAAGCCTATGTGCCTTTCAGTTAGAGGGTAGCAATTTAAGAATACTTAAGAGTTTATGGAAAAGAGAGAAATCATTACCTGAAGATCACAGTCCAATTTCAGGGTGAAGGAAAGACATTTCAGATTTCTTTTCGAAGGAAACATTTGTCCCCCAATCTTGCCTGTCTTTCCATGGTCTTATTCAATGGCTGTGGGCCATGGACATTACCGTAAATTCCCGCGTATTACCCGCATCTCGCGTATAACCCGCACCCCTAACTCAGGGAAATCCTATAACCCGTTTTTGAATTTGAAAATTTCAATTTTAGTACTGTTCTATAGTCATAAAAACCCTCGTATAACCCGCACCCTATATAGGCATGTTTGGTATCAAATGAAAGCTGAGTCTGGTTCGCGTACAACCCGCGGGTAGTACGCGGGAATTTACGGTAAATGAGAGCACTTCTCCCATGTAACAAAAACGTCTTAAAACATGGTTCAGTCGTTTAGTATTACTCAGTTTACCCTGAGTCAATAACACGGTATGTATCCTACTAACACTCCTCCATATGTCCGCCGGTCTCACTACACCTTCTGCTCTGTATCTGCGAGCTCAGCCTCTCCCCCTTTCCTCTCTGTACCTCCCCGTGTGGTGTATCTGACACCATGATGTGAGGAGCACTAACACCACTAGGTCAGGAAGGTGAGTGCCATGTGTTCACCTTGTGTTCACCTCTCTGATCTCTGATCTCATCCTGCCCCCAGGGCCACTCCTTACCACTACTCCGCCCGCACCCTTACCCCCTACCAGCTACCCCACCCACAGGGGTACACTCTATACCCCTCACACCGCCCCCAGGGTCACATTGGACCCCACTAGCAGGCTCTAACCGACACCCACATGATCCCTGACATCTGGATCCGCACCTAACACCCGACCTGACCCCGAGGTATGGAGGGACCACCCCTGGTCTGACCCGGCCCACCAACTGTCCCACATCAACACCCCATATGGGCATGTGCTCATATTACATACATTGTGCTTATGGTTGACACCTGTTCACGCATGTCTTTAATGGAATAACAGATCCGTAAGATAGGAGTTCAGTATAAACATATATGTATGGATGGATGGATGGATATAGATAATATCTATTTGAACTGATTATGATTTTAAACCCGAACTCTGGATGTGAATAGCATATATAGCGCCTTCCTTAAACAAAAATGGGAATAGGGTAGATTCATCTAAAGTCGACCACATACCTTTGGTTGGACACTTGAATTAGTTGTAATTCGTGTATGGTAATGGGTCTAGTTATTCTCTCGTTGGTAATAGTAACACTTACAGTGTAGTATTGTACACAGACAGAGAACGCTCGATAACTACATATTTATATATTCCACTCAAGGTATGTGGTAGACTCTAGGTGAATCTACCCTGCGAGTATTTGTTATGATCGTCCTATTCCGCACTAGCGGTTGCAGTGATTTTCCCTTGTGAGACCCATAGCTGAAGCTGGTTTTTTCCATGTCCAAAATAGGCAGAGTCAGGGGTCATTACCTGAATGAGTAATAGTTGGGTACTTGTTATGTCAACTGTCCAGATTGGGAGAGTGGTTAGGCCACTGGCAATTCTATACAAAGGTCCTGCTAGATAATGTGAAAGTTTCAACATGATTAAAACGGAAACAAACATATGTGTGGGGTAGGGTAGAGAAACCTACTCTTTGTTTAATTTCATGGTACATGGGTTGCATCTAACTCCCATTGGTATGACACACACATACGTGTAAACAGTGTATCACTGAAGGGTAGAAATACTTTCAATAAAGACGTGGGTGTATGACGGTAGCCCGCGGTAGGTTTGAGCTTCCCGTGACCTCGAGTCTTATAATTATGATTTATCCATGCTCCATGAACCAGTAGATATCATTTATGACCCGATGTCAAAAAGAGCCGACATACTCGGGAAACTGATGGAGTGTAAATTGGTACAGAGGTGGAAGACACTCATCTCATTCGCGATGTATATAATGGAAAATCGGTTTGGCTAGACTTGTATTATTCCACAATGTTATGCCCAGTCGCAGAAAACCCTGTGAGATTCACCTGTAGCATAGAGGTTGACAATTGTCTATTCTTTGACAACATCATAGACACTTCGATTTATTAGTGTACCGAGTACCTTCATTACCATGCATATATGGCACCGATTGTCCTCCTGTACATACTTATATCTACCAACCTGTAGCCAGTTATACTGTAACAGGGAGGGTGACATTAATTGCTAGGTGACACTGACACGCTCCGTACGGTTCTGAACCAGTGGCCCCTACCAGAATTAATACCACACCATAGGACCAGTCATGCATGGAAATAGTTGTCCCTGAAACACTCCGGTTACTCCTGCCAAAATATCGATCGATAATGTCACTTTCTAGTGCTCATAGAGGTGGGGTTTGATATCCCAGTGGGGAATTGTTGTTCTTATCGTCTGCTGAAATTGAATGATTGATTACGAGAGTATTTTAGTTAGATTTGAATCAACATGTACAAACATGTCAATATTTTGTATAAACCAAAGTCATGATACTAATTTCAGATGATATACAGTACAATAGGTACTTCCATGAAACGTAAGGTAATCAGTGTTGAAAGTGTATAGGGCCAAGGTGTCATGTTCTTCTGAGTTTACTATATGACGTTTACAGGTTGCATACAGAGGGAGATCTTGCTTATCAGCCGAACAAATTAGTTAAATACGTAATAGACACATTACATGCATGTGATTATTGTACTATAGGGTAAAGATAGGTTCTCCAATAATCGTACTTAAGCAATTAAACAGAGATATGGTATGGCACCCATGATATATGTCCATCTCATTCCCCTATAAAACGGCATTACTTGGGACCAGCGAACCACCCCATTGAATTAGGCTTGAGTGCTCGCCGGGGACAGATAAACCAAAAGAGGCTACCTAGAAATATGTACTTTTTTCCAAGCTAACTCGATATTCCCCTCTAATCTATTAGAAATAATGTTTTGAAGGGATGGTTTATACTTTTCCATATTCTGATCACAGGAATTCCTGGAATTAAGCTACAATTCATACAAAACTAGCCTTTCAGACATAATCTCTAGGCATGTCCGAGAGAATATGCTGGGAGAGTGAGGGCAGGTCACGTCACTAAGCAACCTCACGTCAATAAGCAACCGCACGTCACTAAGCAGTTCTATTGTGTCCCGTCAGAGGGCACCACTCCAATGGTTTCCCGCCATGAGAATAGACCACAGTTTGCTGTGAGAATAGACCACAGCTTGCCGTGAGAATAGGCCACAGTTTCTTCTGTAAATTAGGTGTTATGCTGTATATCTTTCTTCAAAATCCCATCGCCGAAGGCGCTGGTATGAATATAAAAACGTTTCATTCCACTTAAAGACGTTCAAGATCTTATTCAGCTCAATAGAAAATAGTTATTTTATGACATGTGGAACTAGCAAGTACATATCTTTGCTTTTTTTGGTTCTTATTTGCGATATTGCTTCATGTGCACTCTGGGACATTTTACACCCCCGTTCGTCTTTGTTTAGTTTTAACATACGGTTCTACATGTGACCTCCCACTCTCCTGTCACGGGGGCAGATCGTCTGCTGCATAATGACGTCACAGATCAGATGCGTGCGCATGTCAGCGCATCGCCATCACAACAAAGGGGCCTCTCAGAACTGGGTGAATGATTTCCACAGTAAACACTCTGCTTTTCAGACAGAAATCACGGGTGGTCTGTTGGTCTGTGAAAGATGTTGTTGACTCTCTTGGCGGGAGGCGTGTTGACAAACAAATCCGGCAGAGGGAGCCGCGCGAGGCCAGCTACAGGTTGCACCAAGAGGCGGCACCGGGGGCGGGGTGACGTCATGACGCCGGGCGGTTTATTTAATTTCTACAATTGATGTGTCTTTGTCTCACTTTTCATGATCCTGAAGGACAATTTCAGGGGCAGAGGCGTGCCGGGGAGCTCAGGAAGACTCCAGTAGGGGAGGGTGGAGGTCAGTGGGGCGTGGAGAAGTTTGGCAGGAGGGCAGCTTAATGTATAAAGTATGGGGTCATGATGGTGTCATGGCCATTCAAATGTAGCTTCATTACAGCGTGCATGGATGAAACCTGCATCAATAACACACCCATGTGGAATAACTACCCTGAAATGAACCGCGCCATTATTGGGTTTTGTTACATGAGCTATTTATCACCCCCTTTACTTCTCAGCTCACACAGAAAAAAGTCATGGAAATGAAAAATAAATATCAAATTAAATCAAGTGGTGAAGGGATCTAGGCGACTTTATTAAGGAAGTAGAAATGTGATTCGGCCAACTGCGTGGAATGAATACAAAACTGATCAGTTGTTGATAGCACTGGAAGTCTCGCACCCCCCCCCCCCCCCCATACACAAGCACGACATGGAATTGTTCGGTGATCAAACTGTGAAGGCAACTTTTAACAGGCTGACACTGCCAGAGTTAAAACTATACTAACCAAGCACTATTAGTCTAGTCTAAAAAGATTATCTCTATTGATTCCAGCAAACTTGGATTCATTTCATGGAACATCCCCCATATAAGTTTAGACTAGGTATTATATCACAATGGGTTTGAATTATCAGTATACTGTATAAAGTGGACCCCAATAATGCCAGATTAACGACTTTAGAGTAATCTAGTCGGCCGAGCTGTGGCTCTGGGTACATATGCCTTCACTGTAACAAGCCACAGAGAGTACCAGAGGACTCTGTGGGACAAGCAGAACCATTGTTGAGATCTCATATATAACCAAGACATTTTAGGTTGGATGGGTTCCGAGTTGATAGAGAAATCATTTATTTGAGCATTCCGTTCCAATTTTGATCATATAGAAATAACAACCAAGGTAGCAAGACATATTGGGCCAATGTCGGCAATGATCGACTCCATCGCAATCGTTATACCAACCATGACCCATTGTAGGTAATGTATACATTGGTTCAACATACAATTACATTGATGTCCCACCCTTGGCAATTCTGATAAGGGGCCATTGTTGGGTTGACTGCTGGGCCAGAGCTGGTCCATGCTTGATATTGCTGATATTGACCCAGTGTTGGCCTAGTGTTGGAACATTTCAGGGCCATCATATTATTTCTGATTTTGGACCATCATCAGTTCTAACTACACTGGTCCAATAGTGGCTGTGATCTCCACCAGGGGGATTCAATGTTGCCTGAAGAGTTTCTAACAGGTTAGCTCCTACTTTGCCATCATATTGGGTTATAATTCCAAGTGTGCTTTACATGTTTAAAAGTCAGAGTTCATGGATGAAATTCAACATCTAAAAGTGCCATTTACTGCATGACACCACTGAGAATTTGCCAAAAGTAACTTGAAGACACCTCATGTGTGGGTAATGAAGTTAGATAAGCCCTAAATGATAGTAATACAGTTTGTATGATGTCTAACCATTTTGGGATAGAGCTTAAGATGGATTAAAAAGACAGAAACGGCTTTTTCTAAACTGATGATACTTGACAGTTATGTCTTATACATTTAATTATACACATAAAGATAATATTGTGCAATATAAGTGATTGTTGCAATGGTCCTATATTGAAAATTATATGTTGGGGAGTCATATGTATTACAAGGTTGCCCCGATGTTTAATTTCTAACGTTGGAATAATGTTGAAACATTGAATCAACAGCCCTTTCCCCAAGCATGGGCCATTACTGGTGGGCCAATATCAAATACCAATATTGGTCCATTTTCTAGCGGTATATTGGCCCAATCATGGCCCAATGTACTTATGTTACCTGGGAAACTGTGTAGATCTAGACTAACACACCATAGTAGGCCCACACTGACTGCAAGAAGGGATATTGTGGTAGCCCTAGATGCACTTCCTTATCTATCATTCTCGTGCTGCTCTATCATGCCTTGCTATAAACTAAGTGTCCTGCCTTGCTATGGCCTAAGCACCTATAGCCTGTACCCTGCACTGCCTCGTGCTGTCCTACTTTCCCCTGCCATGTCCTGCCCTGTAATTGGGACTTGCTATGGTTTAATCCATCCTGCCTTGCTCTGCCCCACCTTGCCTTAATCTAGGTGTTCTTCTTTGCCTTGACCTGAGCACTTACCTGCTCTGGCTTGACCCAGTCCTACATTGAACTGATATCAACGATTAAAGGACTTAACTAGCCACTACTTCACCTAACTCTACCTCTACTCTGACTATAGCTTGACTATATGACTGAGATAAGTTAGACATATGTGACTGATTAGGTACGTGTATAGTCGTTTTTGTTACGTTTACATGACTGTAGAAATATAGTCCATAATGACTGATAAACATCTGATAGTCCCTTATCACCAGTGTAGAAGACATATCAGCTGAGGGCATTTCTTTGTGAGTTTCTATTTATACTCTCTACATGTGTATTATTGGAACACAACTAAACATGAAGAATTATAAAGCAATACAGCATATTTGGACTCGAACACGTTTCTTTGTTACAATGTCATTCTTTCGACTCCAGTACCATTCTCACAAAAGAAGACTCACAAACTCACACAGTGACACAGAAGGGACCCACTCACAAAGGGGTAGTTAGGAAATTTAATCCCTGTACTGAGGGCAACCACACCTATTCCACCACCGTCCCTTTTCCGATCGTACTTCCTCCTTCACCTTCCCCCAAAATAACCAGGAATTGATTTGGTGAAATCAAAGAGAGAAAAGAGGACTCAAAGAGATTGAGGCGAAGTCAGATTGGGTGACGTGCTTCCTGTTGCCTTGGTTACTGAGGTACGGGTCTCTCTGTTTCCTACATCCCCTGAATGGCGAATATTGATTAGATGAAGCCAAAGGAAGAAAATGCAAACTGGCTCTAGTTTGAGGGAATTTGGAAGCTCACAGACATCCCAAAAGCTGAACAAGCTTCTAGACTTCGGAAATAAGAAGCAATACAAGTGTACGGAAAGTAAAGATTGTTGGATGGATCTTAGAGCTAAGTACAATTTGTCAAGTACAAGTTGTCGTTTTCTTTAGGGCAAAATGATTTCTACCTATGAATTGTTACAAAGCAGGTGGTCGATCAAGTTGCGTCCAACATGTATGTTTTGGGTACAACTTTGGGAAATCATCGAATATCACTTTGTTTAAAGGTTTTTTAATGTTATTGCACATGGCAATTAGGATTCCATGACCCCCAATACACAGAGGTTATTGGCCATTTACTGCAGTGGCAGATTAAGTTAATAACCTACTGTATAAAACTAGGTAACCCTTCGCTAACATATATGTTTATGCAATACATGTACACATGTAATGTCTGCCCACATAAGACCTCGTTTCTGACCCGCGCCCCATATATACATGTACAGCCACATAACGGTCCACTTGGCTCCTGCTGGATCTCCTCCTAAACCAACCATCAAAGGCTGTACCCCCAGTTCCACATGCCCCCTCCTGTACCTTTGATGACCAGGTATAAAGGGCCGTGATTTCAGGTAACTACCACCCCGCCTGACGCGCCCTAAAAGCCGCTACCCGCCCCAACGAGTCCCCAACACGAAGTCAATTTGTGCCTGGCCGGCTAACCGCCGACATAAAGGCACCCCCACCTCTCGGCACACACCACTCCCTCCTTCTTCTACTTGTTGCCATCGACTTTCACAGTGGCCGGCTCAGAACTGGCCCCCTGCGTGACAAACTGGTGGATGAGGCCGCTACCTATTGATGTAGAGTTGACGTCGGGTGTCTTGCATGCAGCAGCCCGCCACTTCCGGTGCCCACTGCGCCTGCGCCGACCTCAGAAGGAGGCCACTGGGTTCGTTGCCCGGATGGTGACCTTGGCTGGGGCTGTGACCTTGGACGGGATCGTACTGGATGTAACTTCCAGTCGGACTTGCATTTTGCCGGAGAGTTTGAGTTTACTGGTGTATCGGTAGCAAAGCTATACTTCAAAGCCGAGATAATAGGCCAACTAGAGTTGGTCAGATTTACCTGAACCCTAAATAATAGTTTGTGCTATAAGGGGATATCCCGTCAGGGGGAAAAACACGACACCAAATTGTTAAAGAACAGATTTTGCTATTGAATAGAACAGACATAACAGCTATCTCAAGGCCTACTACGAGATGAGAACATTGCATTGTTATTCAAGTGCTGATTAGGCACCAACATTTAGACGAGTATTTGCATTGGAGAAAATAGTTTTCACATATGGTATAGCGTGGCTGGTAGATATAAATGAGAGTATGTAACTCTTACAAGAGTCATAATCAAGCTTGTCTTATGAACCAGGGGATATTATCGCTAGCTGCTAGATGGTGGTAAATACTTGGAACCAAACCCGTACACATATGACGGTGCTGACCCCTGGCACCATGGGCCTACTGTGTTCCACTCGTTTGTAATCAACCCATTGAAGTTTCAATATAGGGCCTAGTCGGGACTGGAGCTGGTTGCGGCAGGCAGCGCTGATAAGAGCTGATAAGACTGTAACTAGCCTGTCCCCTGTTTGTCCCCTAATTGTACCCACAGTGGGATGTCTTATCAGTGGGTTTAACCGCAACCAGCAAAATATAAAATGGTGGACCCACAAGGTATAGCTCCAGATTCCTATACCTATGCACTGGTGTACTGTAAAAACTGTGTTTAAGAATAAACAGCAAATAACCTAAACACGTTTAAACTCTAAACATATATGTATCTTAAACATGTTTGAAGATAACAGTTTAGAATTTAATTAAACACATTCAACCTAAATGTCTAAACATCTTTGGGTATTTAATCATAAAATACACCTGTTTAGATATTAAACACTCATATTTTAGTCCACTAGGTGGCAGTTAGGTTCATGGAAGTACTGTTTCGGGGCTGCTAGAATATAAAGAAACTTAAAATGATTTATAGCAATATTCCCACAGTCATCATGTACATACCCATTGGCTACTTTCTGTTGATTATGCTAAGCAATTTATGTGATGACACTCATTATGAGTGTTACAAAGTTATATCTACTCCCTACCATAAGCATGAAATAAAACACCATATCACATCATAGAACTAAAGACTTTCCAGACTTCCAAAACACAATGATTACATCTGAACATATATCATTATCTAGATATGTCAGAATTTGAACATGTTTTATCTAAACGTGTTAGAAACCAACATATTTTGTCTAAATATGTTTAGAAATTGTACATGTTTAGATGAAAGAAATGTCTTTAGAAATGTGGGACAGGGAAGTGTTTAGAAAAGTGTCTAACTCCTAAGCATTCGCATTTACCATCTAAATACTGTTTTTAGGGTGTAACAAAGTCAATAATCCAAAATCATGTCTAGAGTTCACATTTAAGCTACATCTGTTGGTTTTATGGTGCAGCTTGCTGTACCATGACAGGAATGATTTATTACACGGTTCTTGCCCACCTTGAACTTACGTTTCCAAATATTCTTAGTCTTTGATAGGTCAAGATTAGCCTACTATTGGGAATTGAAAAATAAACACATAATGTATTAAATTCCTAATTCCTTGGCCTTTCTGTGGTAGCTATTGTATGGTAATTAAGTAGAGACGCAGACAATGCAACCTGTCCAACACGACACAGGGTCCATACAGATAACGGGGAACCTGTCTCTGAGGGGTTCTCCATTCCACCACTAGGTGGCTTCATCGCCAATTACACCTTAATATGCATTTATTCGATGTTAATCGGAAAACTGACCTTAAAAAGTCACCACTCAGTCAAGCCAAAATTAATGTTCACTTAAGGGACGCTTAGCTTTTAATGAATATTCACCTCGTTTGAAATTAGACATTAATGTATTCCATATGCTCCCCCTCAAGGCTCCTGCTGGGCATTGATAATTTTTTTGTGGGTTGACGAGGGTAGGACAATAATTAATTTCTCCTATTTATTCCCTAGATATGAGCCCTGGATTTATCTGCGGCCAATATTGGTGGTTATAATTAGGTCTGTGGCTACTTTGAATAAAAAAAAGGAACACGTTGGAGAGGCCTAAGATGAAGAGCTGATTTTAGTTCCAGATGTGCACACCAGATGTCAGGTGGGGGCGGGTCAGTAGGAGCTGACCGTGACTCCAGTTTGGACGGTAAGGGGCGTTTAGACGTAAAATAAAGACAGGTGGACAAGGGGAAATGCCCGCATAGGTCGTTGAGACACTTAAGTGTCTATATCCCGAGAGTCATAACTCAAAATGACATTTTATTTGATGGTTGGAGGAGTTTCCTGGGCGTGGTGCGGCGATCAGAAAGGCAATAACCGCAGTTGGCGGCGTTCTGTGAGCACCTCAGTCAGCCTAAAGTAAGCCCAAAGGAAGTTGAGTGGGGGTTCTAGAGCTGCTTCCCTCCCCCCAGACACCTGAAGGGTCTGGCGCCACGTGGACACCCTCCTAAAGTCTTTTGTTTCGGATGAAATGAAAATAATTGGATAATTAAATGCTGGGGCAATAACCACAGCAGCCACTTGCGCTGTCAGGGGAGGAGAGCCTGAGAGGTAACCCAGCGGCGACCAGGATAACTACCTTTACGTTAAAAGCTGTATGACTTTTTTTTGCGGTTAATAATTACTTCTTTTCAATCCCCAGTGGTCGCCTCTGACTCCGACAGGGGCCAATAGAAGGCTGGTCGACTCTTGACGTGGCTAAGTCGCGCCCTCTATTGTCCTTTTACAGAACTACCCGACCAGAACGTCTCACCGCGCATGCGTCTGTTTATCACATGACCCATAGAGACCCGGATGTCACAATGACGTCACACAATGACGTCTGAAAGGGAGTGTGTCAATGAATGGTTGTCCCCGCAATGTTTGACGACGGCGACGTATGGTTGTGAGGGGTGCAGAGAAAAGGCGAATTGTTTCAGACTATTATCCAATGAAAAAAAGTCTGAAGTCACTTACATGATCCATAAAAAATGTCAGTAGTAGAATTACCATGTGCAGACGACTTTCATTATGTTTGTTCTGTAACCCACAGCTCGTCCGACAAAGGGGCAGACTTATTTTAGTAAAAGCACACGTTCTGCGGTCTGATTCTGGTGCTAATTGAAGGAGGGCCTTTTTGTGCAAGTTCCGAGGCTGGATCACATTATATTTACACCTACATCCTATATCCATTCACTTAAAGATGGAATAGGGACTCGTTCTTTCTCACATTACATAAAGGTTGCATGACATTCGCCTATCATGTTGTCTTTCTGTTGATAGTCAAATGGCTGAATAGATTTTGAACTAGCCTGCATGATTTTGTCCATATAACAAATGAACCATCCACTTCACTTGTCACTTTATGTTGTAAAGTCTCCCATCAATGTTAACATACCTATTGACTGTTGTCTTGCGTTGTAACACCATACACAGAAAAAATCCAGAGTCGGCAAACCTGGCACTGCCTTGTCAATTTGACAAGGAGAGGGGCTGGCAAGCAAAACCCTTCAGTAAGAACACTGAAAACTCTTGACAGCTCTGGAGTCTGTAAGGTGGTCTTACAGGACGACCCTAGGGTCTTCTAAGTGAACAGCATAGAATCAACTAGCTTCAACTCGTCAAATTGACAACCTGCCAGGTTACCATCCCACAAGACGACCCTGGACTTGTCAAGGTCATCAAACTAAGATAGTTGATGCAGGCCTAGAATAGCCACAGCTGGGGCTCATCATTGCATAATGGTGGTAGGTCTAGGGTTTCAAATGTATGAGTTTGGTCTGGTTCCAGATGACAAGATTATTTTATCAATTTGTTTAAATACATAACCACATATATAGAAGTGATATTTAATACACTAGTGCCACCAAGGATTCACATAATGTATCACCAAGTCTTTACTGAGAATAGGCTATTCTCCAGCAATGGACTATAGGCTTGTGTGTGTATAATACCAATCTAATGTGCATGCACCTACTTGTGTCCTGGTGAAAAACACAAAAGAGGTGTCTTCCTTCTACACATGTGCTCTATTTTTTAAATGTTGTCAAAAGTATGCATTCTTTACATTATCTTACTTTTTCCCTAGCTACTTCACATAATCCTCCATATTAACATATATGTATTGTAATACTCAGTATTATATCAACATAGGAATTATTCAATTTGTTCCCAATGGTACATATTTGGGTAAGGTAATGGCCACCTGCAGGGAGAAAGGTGAATCACTTCTAGACAAGTTTAGGGCTGGCATATGTCAGGTAGCTCTAGATGGGTCTTCTTACTGAAGAGTTTTTCTTGCCAGCCCCTCTCCTTGTCAAATTGACAAGGCAGTGCCAGGTTTGCCGACTCTGGATTTTTTCTGTGAAGACCCATCTAGAGCTACCTGGCATATGCCAGCCCTAAACTTGTCTAGAAGTGATTCACCATTCTCCCTGCAGGTGGCCATTACCTAGCATAAATATGTACCCTTGGGAACAAATTGATTAATTCCTATGTTGATATAATAGTGAGTATTACAATATATAGATGTTAATATGGAGGATTATGTGAAGTATCTAGGGAAAAAGTAAGATAATGTAAAGAATGCATACTTTTGGCAACATTTAAAAAATAGAGCACATGTGTAGAAGGAAGACACCTCTTTTGTGTCTTTCACCAGGGCACAAGTAGGTGCATGCACCTTATATTGGTATCATACACACACAAGCCTACACTCCATTGCTGGAGAGTAGCTTATTCTCAGTGAAGACTTGGTGATATATTATGTGAATCCTTGGTGGCACTAGTGTATCAAATATCACTTCCATATGTGGTTATGTATTTAAACAAATTGATAAAATAATCTTGTCATCTGGAATCAGACCAAACTCATACATTTGAAACCCTAGACCTACCACCATTATGCAATGATGAGCCCCAGCTGTGGCTAATCTAGGCCTGCATCAACTATCCTAGTTTGACGACCTTGACAAGTTTAGGGTCATCTTGTGGGATGGTAACCTGGCAGGTTGTCAATTTGACGAGTTGAAGCTAGTTGATTCTATGCTGTTCACTTAGAAGACCCTAGGGTCGTCCTGTAAGACGACCTTACAGACTCCAGAGCTGTCCAGAGTTTTTCAGTGTAGGCCTACACTACTTTCAGGAACTCGCCATTTTGTTTCTTTTTACTAGGAAAATCGCGCACCTTTACTATTTGGTGCCAAAATGAAAATGAGGTTACTGCTCTAGAAAATTGAAACGCCTATTCTTTAGCATTGTGAGCAAAGATTCTGGCCCCTAAACAAATTATTTATGGCTCCTTGGCCCTAATTAGAGCATAGAGAAGTAATTGTAAGTGACCTCCTGAGACTCCCGGGTGTTTTTGGTGTTTTTGAGCCTAAATACACAAGAAATTAGCCTACTAAATTGCCATGAGCGATAAAGGGGGGCCGTAGCGTGTCCGTAGCGTGTATTTCTCCCAAAATATTAAGTGTCTCATACAACTAACAGTAAATATCAAGCTATACCTTCAATATACCTGAATATTCACCAATATTCCTACTGATATTGATGTACTTTGTTTGATCCATTGACATATTATGATGCTCGATTCAAAATTCGCAGCCGTAACCTCGGGAAGACGCTGTGAAAGTAGCAAAAGTTGCGTGCGCTGCTGCAGCCTGTTCCCGGCGTGTGGGCTTTGTTCTAAGGGAGTGATCATTTATTATCAACAGGGGGGGGGTGGTGGGTTTGGGGGGGGGGCAAAAAAATTTGGACCCCTTGACCGGGGGGGGGGCAAAAAAATTTGGACCCCTCTTGGGGGGGGGGGGCAAAAAAATTTAACCTGTTTTGAGCCAAAAAGCCCGCGCGTTACTATGCTTCAAAGGGCCCGCGCGCGAGCCGATTTTCGACCCTAAGGGGGGGGGGGTAAAAATTTTTGACCCCTAGACCGGGGGGGGGGGGCAAAAAAATTCCGGGCGCTCCACGCGGAAACCCACCACCCCCCCTGTTGTTAAAAAATGATCACTCCCTAACCTCACTACGGGTACAGACTGAACGATTGCAGCGCCGCCCTAGTGTGCAAGTGGTGTATATGACCAACCCGATCCCTTGTCACGTCAAATGGAAATCCCTACCCCATGTCACGCCAAATGGCCACCCCTACCCCATGTCACACCAAATGACCACCCCAACCAGTTACACCAACTGACCACCCAAACCCCTTGTCACACCAAATGACCACCATAACCCCATTGTCACACCGACTGACCACCCGTCCCCATGTCACACCGCCTGATAACCCCACCCCTTGTCACACAGAATAGCTACTCCGTCCGATTTTCATACCAAAATGACCACACCTACCCATATAACACCAAATGAACACCTCGGGAAGACGCTGTGAAAGTAGCAAAACTACTTGTCATACCAAATGACCTTCCCTGCTCTATGTCACACCAAATGCTAACCCCAACCCCATGTCACACCAAATATTAAACCACCCCTAGTCCTTGTTTCACCTTATGACCACACCTACCCAATGTCCCACCAAATGTCCACCCGTTGACTGCTGGATAGGAGTCACCAGGACCAAAGGGCCGGCCCCTTTGGGTTGAATGGAGGAGCGGAGATTGGGGTTAACTGGCGGCTATCTCAGCGGGAAATGGACAAGATGACCACAGAGTGACCGGCACTGACCGCTCCCTGCCTCCAGGGTCCGTGTGCTGCTATCGGGGGCGGGGGGGGGGGTAGAAGAGGCCTGGTACCCTGGGGATGTGGGGACGGAGGGTGCAGGGGGGGGGGGGGGCGATTGAAGCTGGTGAGAGGTCGTTAACTACAGCCAACACCGTCCTTGTTACGTGTGTGTGTGTGGGGGGGGGGGGGGGCACATCCGAGTCAGACGGTGTACTGGTGATCACCGATGTTCTTGGTGAGATATTCCCAAAGTATAGATCAGATGCAATACGAAATCACATTCTCTATCAAGCTAAAGATGACGCACGTACGCTCTCAGTCTCCACTGGGGAATGTGTAGAATAGGAACAACTCCATACATGGGCAGCGAGAATGAGTAAAGGGGAGACACCTGCCTAAAATCACATTTTCTATACTACTTACAGGGAAAGGCCTTCTTTCATTACGGTTGCACCCTCTGCTCGTTTTACCTTACATGTTCTGCATCAATGATTCATTGGATGTGCCTGCGAGTGTACAGACAGTAGACAGTAGAACATAGGAAAGACATATTATAGAGAACATTAGCACAAGGAGAGAAACACACAGACGTACAGACCACACACACACAGTGAAGGGTGAGGGAACGCGGGGGATAATCGGTGAGAGAGATTCATAGGTAGATATAACTCTTTATATGCAAGCAGACAGGCAGGCAGACAGAGAGAGATGAGTGAGGTTCGCAAAACAGACAGGCATATCGAAAGAATATATAGAATATAGGGACAAATAGATAGGTCAACTACACCAATGTAGGCACAAGACTTGCAATAAAGACAATGTAATCCCTGTGACGTATAGCTTGGGGACTTGTGGACTTTGGCAAATCTAATAGAACTTGCTGCAGGGGTCAGCGGGTAAAAGGTCTGGCTTTAGCTGGATATGAGGTAAAGTGCTCCGGGGTTAAGAACCCCTTTGGTGACTGCCCATTGTGTAACACAACCACCCCACCCTCTCACGGTCAGCTTCACCCACTGACCACCAGGCGGCAGCACCCCGCCAACCACCGGAAATAGGAGCATGGCCGCCAGGAAATGTTGGCCGACCCGCAGTTAGCCACCAAAGTCGGGTGGCCAGGGGGGAGGCGGCGGAAACTCACTTCAGGGGATTGAAGATGGAGGAGGGGGATTGGTGGTGAATGTGGTGGTAGGGGGCGGGCTGTAGAGAAAGGACCATCAGGCTTATGGAAGTTCAGAGGAGGTTAATCCGTACAGATGTATACTTGGAGTTTGGAACTTGGAGGTAGTAAAGTGCCAAGAAGTCAGATAGGGGTTAGCGCTATGCATGTGTGTGTGCTGTGGGATGGCGGAGGTATGGGAGGGGTAATTCAGGGTGTGGAGGGGGGATGAGTGTAGGAGCCAAGAGCCAGGGGGTGTCCAGCTCGGCGTCCTTGATTTGAGCCATGGCTCACCGTCAGAGACCCTGACGACTTGTTTGCGTGACCCGTAAGGGAGGGGGGCATGGGCTACAAGCAGATAACATCTCTCTCCTGACATTACTTACTACAACTTATGGCCTTAACATTACCCAGTCGCCTCTTTCACATCACAGACAGAATGTCCACACGTCCTAGCAACACCAATTTATTACTCTTTTATTCCCAGTCCCTTTCATGTCACATTGCTGGTGCACTCTGGTCTTTAACTGAGTGCCAACTGGTATTGTGGGGCATTACGGAAAGACTGCGCTGTCCATTTACATTACGGGACACCACTGTCCTTGTCCCCATCTATGAGGACAAACGGATGGCATAGTTAATTCGAAGGTCAAGGGCGATGGACGATCAGCATTATCCCGCCATGATAACACAGAAAGGTCATGGAACGATTTGAATTTTTGAGCAGTTTAACGTCCGACACGGCCCTTCTGGGCAATCCAAACTGTCACAAGGTAAAGCTTTTAGCTTGTTTGGTGATGAAATCTATGGAATTAAGAAAAGAGTCATGAAGAATGTGAAAGTTACAGAGAAAGTGGGATGGGGAGAAGAGGACACACCCTGTGTAAAACCCAATAGTCTCTATACTACTTACACACGACCAAAGAGTACAAAACTCACATTTGGAAGGACAGCTTTTTCATCTTGACCTTCAGGACATGCCACTAGGTGTCAGGGCGGGATTCAGGAACACACCGGAAGTCACTGTAAGAAGTCAGCCATGCGTGACGAGGCTGCGCACGCAGACGGAAGCGGACCGTGGTGGAGCATGATGGGAAGACGGCCGACACCGGAAACGACGACGAGACGGTGCAAATGGCGGCGAGCAGGGACGGGAGCGGACGCCGAGGGCGCGGAGGAAGGCTGTGGGAATGAGATGGGGCACGTCACAGGAAGGACGCCATAATGGCGGAGCGTAGGACGCGGGGTGCGACGAGGAAATATACGGCGCGGAAATGGGAAGCGGTGTGAGGCGTGAAGGGCGCAGGCCGCGCTCTGTGAGCTGCTCGCCGCGCACCCAGGGACGCCCATCGCGCCGCCCACCTCACCGGAAGTGCCATATCGTGACGGAAAATGGCGGCGCTGCCGGCGGCAGGAACGCCGACCGGCAGGAGAACGGCGCCGGAAGCCACCCCGGAGGACGCGGGCAGAGGGGGATTGTGGGAAGCCGGCGGCAGCGGGAAGTGGCTGCTGTGACTCGGCCTTCCCGCCTTCTACCCCGGCCGTGTCCCCTATTCCACCCCTCACCCCACCCCTCCCCCTCTCCTACCCCCTCATTTATTTGCCCGGTTTTCCTCCGGCCGCTGACCGCTGACGCAGGGCGGACAAACACTGCCGGGTCTACCAGCCCGGGAGCCGTGTTCCTCCGGGGTGCCTCCTTCCCCTGCTACCCCCTCCCATACCCCTCCATCCTCTGCCCCCAAATCTCATGCCGCGCCATTTCCGGCTATTTCCGTGCTTTGTGCACGCCGGGATTAATTTCCCGTCGCCGATTATAAGCGCTGCGAGGAACATGGCCGGGGAATAGCGGCGATCATTTATACGGCGTTCTGCCTATCGGACACGAGTATCCAAAGAAATGGGAATTTTAAAACACAATGTTTACCTTTAATTACCGTACGTCGCCCGGCAGGATATGAGCCGCGGCGGCACCGTCCGCGCCCCGGCCCCCGGCCCCGTCTTCTGGAGCAGTGGGAGAGGCGGGAGGGGGTGCTCCAGGCAGAGGTAAGGGGTAGGAGCTAGGCGTAAAGCAACTGATATAGTCACCTTGTCGGCGCCACCATCTTGTCCCCCAGATACAGCTGGTTATATAATTAGACCCTACCCCCGTGTAGTAAGTGGTATACAGCATTATATAGTCTGAAAGACGCGTGTACTGGTAAAATGTCCATGTACTGTAGCAGCTTTATTCAGAGTGGTGTACCATGTACTGCAGTTGGTACACCCTGATATCCCTATCAGGCAGAGGGCTGCAGGGTTTTAGGGCTAGGGTCCCCTTCCTCATTCTACAAGAGGCACCTTTGTGGCGACACACCCTCGCACACCCTCCCCACAAGCGTCCATATTCACGCCGACACGAGCACCAAGAATCGAGTTTCGTAAATTAATATTGACCTTTTTCTGGTCGGTGCCGTCTCCCAAGGTGGAAGCTGAATGAGGCGGTGGTGGTCGGGCGTGGCCCCCATCCCGCGGCCACCAACCCCTCCCCACCTCCTACCCCCTTCCTGTGCTCTTACTATCTCCGCATCCAGCAACTTTTCCTGTCGGCACCATTTCAGCTCCAACATTGGCCTCCTTCAACCACCGTCAATATCCTCTCTGTCTGTCCATCTCTGTCCCCCCGATGCACTGATCTTTATAATTGTAGATAATGTGAAGTTTGGGAATACAGTTCAGGTTTTGTGGTGGTTTCGACAGCAAGATGTCTCTCACCTGGACGGCCAGTGAATATCAGTACACATAATTTGCCTCCCTGGCATAGCCACATGTTATGGGCTATGAGATTCCAGGCAATGAATCAACACAGTGAATTCTCTAAAACCATTGAATAAATGTAGTTTTGTCATTTGAGGGAAAAGTGTTATTCTTACAAGATAGATGTAGTTTCATTTAGTAGAACCACTTTACTAGGAAACATCAGATGATGATTCAGGTAATCATGCCTTATGATAAATTGGAATATATCTTTCAAATAGGGGCCATTTTCGATTCATAGATAATAAAGATATTATAGATATTTGGAGAAGACGGACCCAAAGCGCATGTATATGTAATCAAAAATATTTTACCTTCATTATGGTCAATAGCAAAAGGTAAATACCCCGGTACATGTTTATTATTCAGGGACCATCATCATTAGCCTTTTGTAGGGGCTGGGTTAATAAGGTAATGTCGTGGTGGGTTCTGTTGGGCGTTGTGCTGCGAACTGTGTCCGAATTATCCCGAACTTAACCCACCTTGGAGGGCTAAGACAAAGCATTTCACACCTTGGTTATTTTCACATAACCGAAGGTTAAATCAGATAGACAACGGTTATGAAAAGGGTATTAGAATTAACCACAGCTTGCTGGTAGGGCGACTTGGGCTTCGCCCTCGTCTGGCCCCTACCAGCAAGCTGTGGTTAATTCTACATACCTTTTTATAACCATAGTCTATCTAATACATAACCTCAGCTCTGCTCAAGGCCAACCCAATACAGAATAAGGAGTGTCTTTCTACACCTCAGAGGTTGGCTACATGGTTACACTCTCAGGGCAAATGTTTAGATTCTAAACACTTTCCTAAGCACTTCGTTGTCCCAATTTTGGAAACGTGTTTAGAGGCTAAACATGTTTAGGGATCCAGGTGTTTAGACATGAAGTGTTTTAAAAAATGCTGGTGTTTAGGCCACTCAAAAAACAAATTTGGTTTCTTATCACCCAGCACTGAAAAATATGACTAGGGCGTTTTTTATCTATTTTTTTTTTCTTTTTTACTGAGGGGCCAAAATGTATAGGAAAATGTAGACTTTTTCGTCAACAAAAATTTAGTATTTAAGTGTTTATTGATTTACAGAAGTTGGAAAATGAAAGATGTTCCTAGGGCATTGCATTACTGACAGTATAAGCTTTAATTTGATACCAAATATGACAATATTTCTCAATATTTAACACAATTATTTCATAAAAAATATCCAAAATAAAAAAAAGTTTTCCCCCACATCATGATTTTCATGATGCGCGCGGTGATGAGAAACCAGGTTTTTTTTGAGTGCCCTTAGGTTCCAAAGTGTTTAGATTATCATTGTGTTTAGATATCATGCGTTTAGGTATTTCAACTTATTTGGGGCTTAGGCTAGCATCAATTAATGATAATATATTCCTCTTCCTTAGGTCCTTCTATGCTAAAGTTGATTATAGAGTAGTGCAGTTTATCCTCTGTAGTTTTAGATTCATCTCACCAACAGCAACCTGGGGAAGAGAAGTAAGATACTTAATCTCCAAGCTGTTATACAGTATGGCCATGTACAATAGAACAAAGTCAGACTACTGCTATTTTGATGCAGTAGTTAATTATCAAGCCATACTCCAGTGCTACATGAGAACACTCACAGCCACAACCAGATACTTAGTACTATCTTATTGGATTCTGTAGTTTCCATACAGAACTAAATCTTCCATAGAACCTTACCTTATTAATGACAGCTCCAGAAATTGCAATGTCCAATGCACGGAAGCCTCCCTTCTTGTCTGTTTGAAGTCTTCTTCAAAAGTGACCAGAAATATTGCACATGTGACAGGTGGAGATCTTCATGATGCATGGTGTATGTAACCTGACAACAGTGGATAAACATGATTTAGCCTGAACCCAGTGTCCCCAAAGGGATTATCCCTGACAGGTCCCAGGAAGTGACACCCAGAAATGAAAGAACAACATTTAAAAGCTCATTGGTTACCTAGGTTACCACTGAGGTGGTAGTAGGCAGCAGGGGTTGGAGGGGATATATCTAAACACTATGGTGTTTAGAAGCTAGAAAAAGTCCATCATAGTGTTTAGAACCCCTATGTGCTTAGGTTTTAAACACAAAAAATGCCAAGTGATTAGAAATTAAACACATGCTAAACACATGGAGACGCTATACACTTCTCATTCCTAAACACTTCCAAGATAGTGTAGCAAAGAATATTTTAGATTTTACTATAGATATTCATCATGTGCAACTGATTTTAAGAAAAGGCTTGTATACTACATGTATACTGAGGGCACCTACCTTAAAACCTTGTGGATAAGCCGCGGCTAGTATGTGAGGCGGTGCCGCTTATAGGATCGGCCCAGGGTCAGGGTGCGGCTTATACACGGGTAGAGTTTTTGCTACTATAGTACAATAGTAAATTCACCTTACCGGGTAATAGTATTACCATTGCGGCTTATAGGCCCAAACTTTAGGTGCGGCTCATGCGCGAGTTAGACTTACACGCAAGGTTAAAGAGGCCCTGACATCATATTTTAGCTATATATATTTGTCAAATACTGTATAGGCCTGACTCAAACAAATGTGTTGGTGTCTGTAAGGAGTTCACCAGACCAACGCACGCCACACACTGCCAGGCCCACCAATATAGGTGTGCACAGAGCCACAGCAGGCCCCTTCCTGGCACCTCGCCATGTTATGACGTCATCGGCGGTAAGAGTGAGTGGTGGAGGTGTTGGGTGCAGGTGAGAAAGCGTTCACACTGGGCATAACAATGTGTCTTCACATTGGCATAAGGCTACACAGTATTTTACTGCAACACACTTTAAATCATGGTGTAGGTCTAAGAGCAAGGCCTTCACACCTTGGTTATATTGCATACCCTCACATAAGTGAGGTTTAAGTTCAGTTGACCTCCTCGGACCTGAGTTATATTATGATAACTAGGGATGACATTGTCATTGGCATCCAATTTATTTCGATTTCGATTATCACTATCTTGGACTCGATTTTTCCATTATGTCAATTTATTCTTAAATTTATAAAGCAGTCATCTTCTCCTTCAAAAATGGTATCTTCATTTGTTAGTTTCCTTCCTCATACCAAAATCTACAAAGATGAACACTTGGTAGCACTTTCAATACAAGTCCTTTGCCCGTAATATTCATATAGGCATACAGAGGTCACCATTTTCAAATGGAATAAAAAGGAAGTTCTAGACAGAATATTGACACAATTTTTACGGGTTTAGAAAGGTGAATTATGAGGTTTTCTATGATAGAAGCAGTGTATCAATATAATGTTTTGATCGATGCGATTATCGAAATTCTACTAATATTGATGTATCGACTCTTGGGGTATCGGTGACATCCTTAATAATAATAAAACTAGTAACTGCGTGCTGTAATTACTATATTGTGTCACATATATGGAGTTCTCACGATTTCTCCCATTTTGTTCTTTTTTTCCCTCCCCTTTTTTTTTGGGGGGGGGGGGGAGGCATATAGTCATAATTTATATACCTACTGTTACTCATTCTAACATAAATGTATACAAATAATTTGTGATGACATTACCATCATATTTGAATAGTTGCCTAATATTTTATATCCCTAGCACAAACAATCCGAGAAGATACAGGTAACTTTTGCCCAAGCCGACATACGCAAGAGCCCTATTTATTACAACAATAAGCCCTATTACAAACAAAAGAAAAAATTCATGAAGAGATGTTTACAGGCGGAGGTGCGGAGAAGAAGTAATCCACAATGGACGGGCGTCCTCGAGGTGTACACCACCCCCTGGAGTGTGGTGGAAGAACTAGACTATAGTCTATACATTGTTAGTTGGCGATATATCCCAGTAGTCAATACCAATACCTGACTACTGTAGCCATATCCCTAGCACAAACAATCCAAGAAGATACAGGTAACTTTTGCCCAAGCCGACATACGCAAGAGCCAAGGCTAAACACAAACTTTTGCCCATTAAATACATGATAACCGGCGAGCAACCTCCAAGTCCTTTGACTTGCGTGCAGTGTAATTGTCTGATATATATAAGAGGACTGACATTGACTTCCAGTCCCCATAAGTCTTGACATCATGCAAAGGCAAGACAGATGAGAGGAAGGTGGCCGAGCCACGCCTGAGACTGTGTGTAGAAAAGTCACCCTTCAGTCCCGCTGCATGACACAGCTTCTTGAGCTTTGTAGAGAATGAGTTGCACGTATATGGGAACAGTGAACTGTCTGGTAGAAGACTGGCGCGGTCCAAATATGAACGCAGGTGGCTGCATGGGCAGAGAATGCTAGGTCCTGCACTCACTACCGGTACCACCAACAACTTTTCTTGATATTGAATTGTCTTTGAAGACCTGATATGCACATCCATGCCATCCCTATTGAAGTGCAGGTCCTTTACAAGCATGACGTGAGGAGACACAGTGATGTGACCCACCCTGAGGAGACACCGGTATGCCAGAATGATAGCACGACAAAGTTGATAGTCCTTAAATGACGACATGTCCAATACCGTATACATCTTTTTTAGATCAGCCGGAGTCAAAGGGGTAGCCTGGGTGGATGCACACCCCAACAGGCGTTTTGCCCCTTTAAGTGTTGCTCTGACCAGAAACATGGTAGGGTCCACATGTTGAATACCCCAATAGTCATGTAAGGCCCAAATGCCAGATAGATAATTTGCGATTGTCACATAACAACATGATCTGGTCAGATAAGTGATATACAGTCCAACAGTTTCCGGGGAAGCCGGCAGGGGACACAGTGTGTGTTCATTACAAAAAGCCATGTACTTCCTCCACTGACTCTTCCTAGCTTTGTGAGTGTTGGCTGACCAGCACTGGTCTTTGACGTCAGCCCACTCATCCTGCAGTACATGCAGCTCTGCAACAAGTAGAAAATCCTTAAAAAGACTGTGAGCAGATCTCAATACTATCATCATTATTTAACCTGGAGAGGGAGTCCGCCCAAATGTTGTCTTCTGAGGAAATGCGAGCAGCTCTGATGTTGATGTTATAAAAAGAGCTAACCCAGAACAGCTCCCTCAACCAGGCCATGGCATATGGATTGACACTCCTGCCAGAATTCAAGGCCCCTTGTACCTGAGTGTTGTCCGTCATAATGATGACATTTTTATCCCTCCAGTATGCACCCCACCGGTGGACAGCAACCACCACTTCCCATAACTCCCGAATATTAATATGTTCGTCATAACTGCATGCAGGAGGGACTTCACTATGCACACAGTCCCCACCATCTCTGGCCCACACACCCCAACAAAAATCATGCTCGATATGAGCCCCAAACCCAAAGTTTGAGGAGTCAGTATAACAAACCTCCCAGTCTAGCTTACTGCCGAGGACACGGGCCTTCCCATTAAACCAGTTGGCAAAACTGGCCCACCACACCAAGTCTTGCTGTACACACTCATCCAACATGATCATAGATCCGGTTGAGTCCCTGAGGACATTGTATATGCGTCGCGCAAATGTTCTACCACCCTTAATGACGGTGGCACAGTGAGCCAGAAGACCAGCCACCTCCTCCAGTTCTGAACGCTTGCACTTTTCTTTATCCAAGAGGCTGGAAACCTCGCGCTTAACTCGAGCTAGCTTGTCCTCATCGATGGAGATGGTGAACTTGTCTGTGTCAATCAGAATGCCCAAGAATTTGAAGCATTTGCTGGGAGTAGTGCATTTTGCTTCAGCAATTTTGAACCCAAAATTCAAGAACATACAATGCAGCATGAATTGTGAGTTCGCACAGGATGTAGAACTGTCTCCCAATACTGCAAAATCATCTAGGTAGTTCACAATCCGATGTACACCTTGCTTGTCACAGCACTTTACCAAAAAATCTGAGAATTTTGTGAAGGCAAAGGGGGCACACTTGAGTCCAAAGCATAGACGTAAGTCCTCATAGAAACGCATACCATCACCCACATCCCACTGGAATCCCTGGAAGGTGCGGTGTGATGGTATCACGTGAATCGTCCTATAAGCACTTGAAATGTCTGAAACTGTGCCCCAGTCGTCCCTGTTCATCAAATGTCAACTACATGATCCACAGATTTATAATGAAAAGTATCACATGTAGTATTCATATACAAATTTATACAAGAACCTTCCGGCATAGAGCAATCCGTGATAGGCCTTAATGACCCATTTGATTTGACAACACCCCCCAGCGAGTGAACACAGGTAGGACGAGAAGTAACTGGTCTCACTTTACAATCTGAGATTTCCTCTTGTACTTTGCACGTCATTTCATTTGCAAAGCCAACACCTGTTATTGATGAATGGTTGTCACACACATACATCGAGGGACAACTGTGATCCACAATCCTAACCCCCCGATAAGCTGAGGTCAGAACATACATGTCATCGGTGGTAACATCAACACCAAAACCAAGAACAGCTGAGGCAAAGCGACAAGGCTTCAGTTGGCAACCCGCCCCACACAAAACATAACTGCATGTACACACACCCTCGATGCATGATTCGAAAACCGGTAATACACACCCCGTCCCTACCACCACTAGGGCCACCGGAGTAACACAGTTGTATAAATCACTAAACAAACGATTGCTATCAACAGATTTGTCAATACTCACAAATTCAGCGAGATTTTCCCAATAATCCATGTCGTCGATGACAATCTCAACACCACAACCGCCATCTTTGTCAATACTGATCTGCGCGATGTTAAGTCTCGGGACGGGAATTTCCGTTGAGGTCGAAAAAATATTCTCGGCCCGAACAAAAACCCCTACAATATTAGAGACATTACCACCATCTTCATCCATGTCATTACGATTTAAATTCGCCAAATCGGGAGCCATACAAAAATCATTGGGGCGAACATCGATTTCCTCAAATGCGTAGACTTCCTCGAAGTCGCGCCACTGACCTACATCAGAAACATCAACTTCCGGGAAGAACTTTTCGTCGATTCGACAACTGGTTTTGGAGCAACAACAACCCCTGAAGTGTTTTCACACCTACTTATGACATCACAGTCAATTCTACAACCAAAACTTGAACGGTTACAATCAACACCCACGCCAGGTGAGTCATTATCAACGCATGAATCGTCCCCCAAACCATCACGCATTACTAGTCACGAGCGGTCCCCACCCTTCTTGGGGCAGTCGAACATTGAATGTGCCGTGACATCACAGTTGACACACAAGTGCTTGAAAGCACAACCTTCACATACCATGTTTTGGGAGAACTTGAAACAATACCCTTTGTCGGCTGCAACCTTGCGCCAGCCCGACAATACTTTGGTCTGACCAGAATTAAACTTACCACCCTGACTATGAGATGGTCCCTTATTCTGTGAATAACCCTTTGAACTGCCACTGGGACGTGAACCCTGATTGTGGCTAGTACCGTAAACCCCCTTCATACCACTCACTCCCAACGTCGTGTTGGACAGGTGGGAGTCAGCACCATGAAAGGCAGCCATGCCCCAATTACGAGCCCTTTCTAACATACGCTCATCATACGCCACTAGGGCACGAATATCATACACCCCGGTACTGGCCATTTCAGCTACATAATCCATGTGGTCAATAAACCCTGATACATCTTCAGATGTCTGCATGAGATCCTTCAATAAGCAGTTATGAAAATGCCACAGTTCAGAAGGTGAATTGATTGTTAATGACTTCTTCCTATCACATGCAGGTAAGTATCTCCTGTAGTCGAACTTACTCAGGGTAGCCTCATGGGATCGGCAGCAACCATGTTCCCATCCTGAAGAAGTGGCCCCACCAGGGGTGCTGTAGCCAACCCCGCCGTTGTTAGGGACACCGTATCCTGTGCCATACCCGCTCGCTGACGACGTAGATGCGCCATATCCTGACCAACCCTGAGCAGCACCACCCCAACCCTGTAGGCCGGGATACTGATGCAGGGGTTGATTGAAGCCTGATGTCGGGCTGTAGGGGGCAGCATTACGGTATGCACTACCATACCCCTGACTAGACATAGGTGAATAAGTAGGCCGCTCCGGAGTGGTAGGAGGATAATACCCGGTAGGTACCGGGTAGCGACCCACACCACCATACATATAGCCTTGGGGAGCAGGAGGATTGTAGAATGGTTGTTGGTGATGTACAGTCCCTGGCAATGACTGGGGATAAACCCCTTGCATGTTAACATGACCCCACTGGCCATGTTGGGTAAACTGCGGAGCAACATGCATACGAGTGCCCGTGTCAAGTGGAGCACTCTGGTAAACAGGAAAATGTCGATTGTCTATTGGATAAGGAGGGGTAACTGAGGTAGTAACTGCAGGGATGGAGCCAGAACTAGTTACCGGTACAGTGGGGACAGCTCCTTCACTGCCGCCATTTTGGTCGCCATTGCTCGTCGTCACCACCTTGTCCAATATGGCGCCAAACCTCGACAAAGTCTTCTCGAAGTTCCCAGCAAGTGCCTTTACCACTGACAAACTAACACTGCCACCATCCTCCAAATCCAAGTCATGTAAACTCACGTTACCCATGAATTCCTCCTGAGTCTCCTCCTGCTTCTCATCCTGCTTCTCCGGGCCGCCGCCTTCGTCGAGTGACGACTTCGACCCCGGCTCTATCGCGTCTTTGAACTCCGACGCCGGCTCCTTGTGCTCCTTGAACTGTACCTTGACATACTTGTTGTCTGGTGCTTTACCTTTGACGCCCGGAGCCTTACACTTGGTACAATTTGCACCAAATCTCCCATCCCAGGTAAGCAAGCATGGAACACAATACATTTCAAAAATTCATGAAGAGATGTTTACAGGCGGAGGTGCGGAGAAGAAGTAATCCACAATGGACGGGCGTCCTCGAGGTGTACACCACCCCCTGAAGTGTGGTGGAAGAACTAGACTATAGTCTATACATTGTTAGTTGGCGATATATCCCAGTAGTCAATACCAATACCTGACTACTGTAGCCATATATATTCGTGTTTATCTTGTTGCCATTTGCGATTTAAGAAATGTCAATGTAGCCCTGTTGAGTACAGCTTGAGGGATGTGTATTGAATGTGTATTCATTCTGACTGTATTGCTATATGGCTAAACCATGTGGACAGTCTTGTGTCTGAAATTGATCTAATCAGAGACATACTACACAAAGCTTGTTTGGAAATGAGTGCTCTTTCAAATTCTGCATTGGCCATTCTTATTGTCCATTATTAATCAATAACTAATAGCCAAGGCTACGAGTTTGACTTGTGCATACCTGTACAATGTACTATAGTATAGCTTGACCCATATCCCACAATGCCTAGCACCCCTACCGTCGTTCACGTCACTTCCTCCGTCTTCCCCAAACTGTGAATTTCGCACCTGTGCGGCCTGACCTCACTGGTGGCCAGCTTTGTTTTGTTGTAGCTCCTACAGTGTACATGTACAACTGTCTGCATTTTAAAGTGTGTTATGTTGTTCGCAGCTATACTGGTTAATAGGTATTTGTAAGTAGTAGGGGAGGTGTCGGGGCCTCTTTAACTAGGCCTGTGTCATTACGTTTAACCACTCCCCCATTCAGGACAGGTGAATTAAGGAATTTTCCATTGCTACTCTAAGCGTATGACCCCTGCTTGATCTGGTAGCTAGAGACCAGAGGAAACGCATGGGTACAAGTAGAATAATGTCCTACACTGGTCATCTTGCCAAGGCGGAATAGTTTACGATCAGGACTACGAGTGAAGGGACTTGAGCCAAGTCGTAATATCATGAGTCATCAAATTGAGGCCTACCACATATCCCTCATAGGCTTAAGTGGCATGTAGCCTATATTCTTCATTGCTGTGTTAGAAAGCTTTGTTTTTGGATCCAAAATCCATTTCTTGCCAAGTAGTATTAATTTTACGTCACAATGCCTCCTTAATAAGTGCGAGATGTTTTCTACTTCGGTCTGACATCCAGTTTTAAATCTATACCAACCTGTGACCCGCTGGTGGTAGACTAAAGAATGCCCCATGATTGGGTCAATCAGCTTACACTGTAAGTAGACCCTGCAGCAAACGACTGTCCTCAGTCAATATGGCGTCTTGGTTACCACCACGAGACGTGCTTCTAAGCGGCCACAGGAGGAGCCTTACCTCCCACATAATTGAAGTCGATCTAGAGGGGCGACACCCAATGGTCCTTCCACACATCACACCTAATTGACATCAAAACATGTCAAAGGACGTAAAAAGGACCATCTTCATTTACACACCACTCAGACTGCATCTACATCGACCGCCATCTTGGGAGTCTTGGCGCATGCGCATTGTCTCTCCACAAGTGGCCCAATTAGCCCGCCAGTCTCGGAGCTCATCTCGAGCGGAGCGAGACACGGTGGGATTTGTTGGCGACCAACCGGGCGTGAAATCACATCGAGATCCCAACGCGCATGCGCAGGGATTATATCAGAACGAGGCTAAGATGTCAGATGGAGTCAGACTTCGCACCGACTACTAACCCTCCCCGGGTAACCCTCTCCTCTGCCTCCCTCTACCCCTTATCCGCCTCTACCACCCGACTCCCCCCCCCCCCCCCAACATGGAAGCCTGCTAGAGTCAATGCAGGCATCACTGCCAGTGGCGATATTTTTTAATGAGAAGCAAAAAAGTGAAAGACAAGAGGATGAGAACTGACGTCGGGGATCGTGGATGTGAAGCAGATTAGGACAGGCAATATTAGCATCGATTTTAAGATTTGTAAATGGGGTGTGTGGCGGAGGGGGTGGCTGCCTGCCTGGAAGGGGATCAACGCGGGAGGAGAAACTGTCAGCTACGAGCGGCGAGAAGTGGGGAGGGAAGCTCTTACCAGGTTGTCCTGTGGTGCCGTGTGGCTGAGATAAACATAATACAACATGGACTTTACTTAAAATGCACGAAAATACCGTTCTTAGCTCATTCTGTGGTGCAATATTTAGGCCAATATAGAAATTTGATTATTTTTATCAGCCTTTGATAAATGTTCTATGCAACTCTTTCAAGTCAAAGAGGGTATGAAAAACTTCTTCAAGGTATTACACAGTGGAAGGTATTTTGCAAATTAATGCCTCACCCTGTTTGAAAACCTGGAATTGTGTTTTCTGATATACACTTCTCCATTATTGGATACATACATTATGGTATCTGCAGTCTATTCGAGATTGCCTGTATCCGTGTAAGTGAAACAGGCTTTTATAGTCCTCCATTATAAGGCCACTCAAAAAAAGTGGTTTCTCATCACCAAGGTCTGAAAAATCTGATGAGGTAGGCTTTTTTTTTTGCTTTTTCTTTTTACTCGCGGGCTAAAATCATGTATGGGATGATATTTGTGACCAAAATTCACATGTTAGTAGTTAAGAATTTATGGATCTTTAAAAGTAGGGAAAATGTAAGTTATTTCTATCCTACTGCATTACTGGCAGTATTAGCTTTAATTTGATACCAAATATCCCAATATTTGTCCATTTTTATCATTTTTTTCATAAAAAATTAGCAAAAAAAAAAGTTTTCCTCAAAATGTGATTTTTATGATGCACGCGGTGATGAGAAACCATTTTATCTTTTTGAGCGGCCTAATGCATGATTGATTAATTGATTTTCCTTATTTAAACTAGATATGTAGGAAAGTTATGCCTGTAGTCATTCCATAGTCAGTTAACGGTTGTATTTGCCTCTTTCATAAAACAGTGACTTTATAAATTGTGTCAACAAAGCTCCATGCTTATCTTATCTGATCTAAATCTCTCGTTTTAGGGATATATCATATTGGCTTATTCATATGGTAACTCGCTTATAAATATCTTCATTTTTCTTTCTCAAACTCTTTCCATATAGTGTTTCTACCACACATATTGGTGAAATAACAAATATCGCACATTTATTCATACTGCTGTACATTCTTAGCCTGTTGAAGCTTATAAACGAAATGTTAATGGATACATAGTTGTAGTCTTCTATATCCAGAGAATCCGGGTAGTGCCTGTGCCTTTGTGTTCAATAGAACAACAATGTTTTAACACCACACAATTACTACACATCTCCAGCAAGTCCCACACTTAAACAGCCAGCAGCACTGAGGCATGAGGCACCATCATCCTTAATGTCTGCCATTAAACAGCCTCCAGTGGGTATTTATAACAAAACCCCGCAGTCATTCACTGCCGCCTACCAGGAGACAGGCGCCAACACGGTCAGCTGAGCTGCTCAACATGGCCGGGTTGTGGGGAGCTGCTCAGGGGCTTGAACACTGTACGTGGTCTGACTGGGGCACCGCCATCTTGTTCCCCTGTGTGTGTCATTGGTCCCACTAGACTGACACCTCACTCCCTCCTCTCCCTGTGTGTCACTGGTTCCACTAGACTGACACATCACTCCCTCCTCTCCCTGTGTGTCACTGGTCCCACTAGACTGACACCTCACTCCCTCCTCTCCCTGTGTGTCACTGGTTCCACTAGGCTGACACCTCACTCCCTCCTCTCCCTGTGTGTCATTGGTCCCACTAGACTAACACCTCACTCCCTCCTCTCCCTGTGTGTCACTGGTTCCACTAGACTGACACCTCACTCCCTCCTCTCCCTGTGTGTCATTGGTCCCACTAGACTGACACCTCACTCCCTCCTCTCCCTGTGTGTCACTGGTCCCACTAGACTGACACCTCACTCCCTCCTCTCCCTGTGTGTCATTGGTCCCACTAGACTAACACCTCACTCCCTCCTCTCCCTGTGTGTCACTGGCTCCACTAGACTGACACCTCACTCCCTCCTCTCCCTGTGTGTCACTGGTCCCACTAGACTGACACCTCACTCCCTCCTCTCCCTGTGTGTCACTGGCTCCACTAGACTGACACCTCACTCCCTCCTCTCCCTGTGTGTCACTGGTTCCACTAGACTGACACCTCACTCCCTCCTCTCCCTGTGTGTCACTGGCTCCACTAGACTGACACCTCACTCCCTCCTCTCCCTGTGTGTCACTGGTTCCACTAGACTGACACCTCACTCCCTCCTCTCCCTGTGTGTCACTGGTCCCACTAGACTGACACCTCACTCCCTCCTCTCCCTGTGTGTCACTGGTCCTACTAGACTGACACCTCACTCCCTCCTCTCCCTGTGTGTCATTGGTCCCACTAGACTAACACCTCACTCCCTCCTCTCCCTGTGTGTCACTGGCTCCACTAGACTGACACCTCACTCCCTCCTCTCCCTGTGTGTCACTGGTCCCACTAGACTGACACCTCACTCCCTCCTCTCCCTGTGTGTCACTGGCTCCACTAGACTGACACCTCACTCCCTCCTCTCCCTGTGTGTCACTGGTTCCACTAGACTGACACCTCACTCCCTCCTCTCCCTGTGTGTCACTGGCTCCACTAGACTGACACCTCACTCCCTCCTCTCCCTGTGTGTCACTGGTTCCACTAGACTGACACCTCACTCCCTCCTCTCCCTGTGTGTCATTGGTCCCACTAGACTGACACCTCACTCCCTCCTCTCCCTGTGTGTCACTGGTTCCACTAGACTGACACATCACTCCCTCCTCTCCCTGTGTGTCATTGGTCCCACTAGACTGACACCTCACTCCCTCCTCTCCCTGTGTGTCACTGGTTCCACTAGACTGACACATCACTCCCTCCTCTCCCTGTGTGTCACTGGTTCCACTTGACTCCCACTTCACCCCCTTGGCATAAGTAGCCTATGTCACCCTGATGCTACAGTTGTCTGGTTACACCCCTTTATTTACCATGGTTGAGGGGGGGGGGGCTATATTTAGCAGGCTGAGCGTGTCAAACAGGGTTTAGATTGTGACGATTACGAGTTAAAGGAGCTGGAGGAGACGTGACAAACGGTCTTTGGCGTCTAATTGATCCGCACAAATGGAGTTGAAGTCGACGCAGAGGCAGGTTTTTGGTTCTTAAAGGGTCTAATCAACATGAAGGTCTGAAAAGACGTTTGGACTGCTCAATTTTCCTACAAAGTGTTGCAATTGATATTCCCTGTTCGTCATAGTTACTTAAGACGATTGTGTTTTCCGATTAATATATTGCCAAACGTATAGGTTTGGTTATCAAATCACCTTCTATGTGCGATTAGGGTCCACCTTTCTCTGTCTGTCTAGGGTCTACCTCTCGTTGACACGCACCGTATGATGCCATGCGCTCCTCACCATGCTGGTTTACTACAGTAAAATCTCGTTATAAGGAGCACCTTTTGGCAAGGCCAATTTGCTCGTTATAACCAACTTTCCTTGTAACCGATTTTGGTCATACATGTATATGAATCTGGTAGCAATAAACACCCACTGAATTAGGAATTCAAGTACAGGGTATTATAGAAGTATACTACTGCACATTGAATTCATATGATCCTTTTTTCATATTGTAAAATCAATCAGAAGTAGCCCTGTTTGACCTAACAGAGAACGAAAATTTCTTCACTACTCATACTATTTGGTGGTTGATTAAAATGATTTGTCCCAGTCATACATGATGTAGATTGGTCTGGTGAGCTGGATCTATGTCTTAATTACATAAATCATGACTTACTTATGCGGAATCAATTTCCTAAATTACATTTTGGACTGATTTTGTAAGGTATACCCATTTCACCTTAAGTCAGCCACAAATTCACCCTAAGTCAGCCACCTCATACCTTAAGTCAGCCATGGCATTCTCTTTTCTGGAATTTCCCCTGGAATTCTCTCAACCGGGACTTCTTGCCATAGAACTCTCCCCTAGCCCTTACGAATACCCCCTCCCCCAGAATTCTTCTTCTACTACAGGGTTAAAAATAACAGGCTTCATTGTGTAATGTATAGAGGGCAAGAGTGAAAAGCAAAATGAGGGGGAAAAGGGGATGTGGTTGCAGAGCCACCGATACATTCAATAGAACTGTCTACTAATCCTCCATACTACATGTCTATTATATTATAGTCAGTCCTCACTGCTCATACAAGTAATACATAGTTGTATTAAAAGTCCATGATGCAGTTGTAATCACCTGAGATACAGTAAGTACTGATGTTGTCTTGATTATTCCACATTTAATAAATTCTTTTCTTTTCTGCTGTTAGTTATAACATATTTATATATAATACATGCAATCATGCCAGTCAAGACATTGATGAAAATTTCGAAATTACGGGTTTATTCCATATATCTTTGTTAGCTGAACTGAGGCAAACATGAGTGCCAGCCCATGTCGCCCATAGCACTCTCATACAAGGTACTGCGGGACTAGCATGGTTTAGTCAAGGGCCGTTTTAGTGAGGGTCAGGCTGTGCTGTACCTTCAATAACAGAATGGACTATCGTAAAATTTCTTGAGAGTCTGGCCATGCTGGACCCGTATGCCAGAGTCTGACCATGCTGGACTCTTGGAGGCTGAACGAGCGTCCAGCCTCCATGAGGATCCAGCATGGCCTAACTCTCAAGCTCTTTGGGTGAGTCCAGCAACGCCTGACCCTCACTTAAATATCTGACCCTTGTGGGAGAGTCCTTTTGGCAACGTAGCCAGCATCCAGCTGACTCTCATATTTTCCTTGGTGTGGCAGATGGTTGACTCAAGGTACATCTTATCTGACTCAGGGTGAAAAGGGCCTATTCTGAATGCATTGATAAATCATGAAATGAAAATACTATAAACTAATAGATGGCCTTGTAAGATATCCTGAGTGTTATTCTATAGAGCAATAAAGTTTGGTACATTTCCTAACGCTTAGGCCAAAATCCTCAAGGAGAAATCAGACCTTGAACGTAGCTTATAAAAAAACATGGACCAGACTGGTTGGAAGTGGTGAATCTACTAGCATTCCCCAACCTTTCCCCTTGCTTTCTACAAATGCTGAAATAACACATATTGTATTATGTGTGCGACATACCTGATGTTCTTGTGCTGTGAATTAGCTCCAGGCTGCTTCATAATTTGACCATTCCCTGGCGAGGTGGTTAAATATATTTCCTCTGAACTACTTGGCTGAATAATTATGTTTGCTAGATCTGCTGGTGACCTGAGCATTACTTTGAATCTACTGGTGCCGTCTCCTACAGCAGGCTGCAGAACACTGGCTGGTAATATCACTGAATAACCCCGGTCTGTGCATAGATCGCAACATCCAGCCATACATGATTGGGCACTGCTCCCTGAGGACACTTGGCCCTGATTACCTAGCATGCACTATGCCTGAGGGACCTCCACTCCGAAGTGCTTTAGCCTTTTTGGCAGATGTCACGCCACAAAACCCCTTATTATACCTTCATCAATTGTATTACGTCATATTACGTCATATTACGTCATAATTATGATTTATGATTATTAATATTCATATTTATTATTATTTGTAATACGCACAATACTTTATACATATTTTCAATCCATATGTCCATCAAAGTACACCTAGACGTCAGACATACCTGTTACTCATAAAGCCAAGCATAACCGACCCCCACACATAATTAATCCATAGATCACAAGCAGACCCTTATCCCATGGACAATAGGTAACTGTCAGCCTGTCCAGACGACAAGGCACCGACCGGTCACCTATACACAAAACAAATGAACTATATGTTGACCCCAAGGATTTACTGTCAACACATAAAACAATGCTATAAAGCTGGACACCCTTAATCAGTGTGGCACCGCCAAAGCCACTTGAGCCGGCTGGAGGCCACCTGGAGGCAGGCGACAAAGCCCCCACGTGTACATGCTACTTATTATGTAATCCATTACCCATAATGCACTGGACCCAGGCTCCCAACCCGCGGTCCAGCGCACGCCACATGTTAAAGCCATGAATATATAATTATCCAATCAAATGTCAAATGTATATTATCCAATGAAAACCACTGTTACATCTACTTCCGGTCACATGGGCTCCTCCTCTACCTGCCGGGCATCTGTACTTAAGCCCCGGGCAGCTAGAGGGAAATCAGTAACCATCTCAGTAACCACCGAATTACCATCTATACTGAGCCCTAGTGACTGGTACTCTGATATTAATATTATTATTAATAAAAGATACCAAGTACCGAAACTGACGTCTCATCTCATCTTTACGCCCTCATTGATGTGGAAGGGTTTTCCCTAGCCACAGAGTGGTAGAGAACCGGGCAACCTTCAGCTACCTGCGACCATGAAGAAATTTTTTAATGCAGAGACACCAGTCCCTCAGTGACCTATCATCACGGAGGCACACTAGGAGCCAGGGACCAGCACCAACATCAGGTCTACAACCCACCAGGAGGAAAGGACCAAGCAACAACAAGCACATCACCAAGTCCACCTCCTGCATCTACAAGGACACAGTAAGACATTCTAAAACAACACTTATAGACACTGTTCCTATTATACCTATAAACATAGCTACCCCACCCACCTCTCCCATTCGTGTCGAACTCACTGTCAACATGGCCGGAGACGATCAGGTAGAAGTACAAAGACAACGAGAACTAGACGATAGGATATCAAGAAAATTAGACGAACAACTAGCGGCCCACAAGGCAGAGTTAGAAAGACTCAAATCTGATATCGCAGAATATAGAAACAACAAGTCCATTAGCGACCTGGCTAGCGCCATATCAAAAGTAAACAAATACACCATCCGTGAACCAATCAGATTTTCGAAACCAGACATTAAAATGAGCACCAGCAAGTGGTTCACAGACCTAGAACGATTTGTTAGACTTAAATACCCTCAAGAAGATCACCCCATCCACGTCACCTGTGCAGTCTATCTAGCTGGACCAGCGTACGAGTGGTACAGTATGCAGCCCACTAGTATACAGGACGATTACAATCTCATAAAGAAGGGACTTATTCACCACTTCAAGGATGTCGAAAATGACATCAAGCTATTGACACTGTCCCAATTTGACCCCACCCTACAAACCATGGAAGAATGGCTAAAAGATGCCAACACCCACTTCCAAAACAAGGGGGTGGACATAGAAGCTGCCATCATCCAGGTAGCCACCGTATTAAACGAGGACTACCGAGAGGCGATCAGAGCGGAAAGTCCTACTACATGGGCTTCCCTCTGTAGAGCGCTCAGGTGTGCGTACCTCTACAAAAAGACCTCCACACATAAAGTATCATCCCTATCCAACAACACCCTAGACCCAGTCATAGCTGCTCAGTTAAGGGAAAAGGACAGGGAGAATGAGAAACTGAGAGACCTTCTTCAGAAGCAACAGGAAGTAATGGAGACCGAACATACAGTAGCTGCTATGGGGGGTGGTAAACCAAAACCCACCTACCACAAACAAGCAGCTGCACCTACACACCAATCTCCACCCACTGACTTCGCGTTACCACCCAACTATAGGGGGAGGAGAGAAGACTTCGACATCAACTACGTCGACAACATCAGGAAGGCACGCTCAATGGGCCTCATCCCTCCCACCCACCGATTCAAAGGGGGACCCAAAGACATTATAACCCTTCTTCAAACGGGTTCCCTACCTCCACATCACTTCAAACTCATCCAGAGCCAACAACAACAACAACAAAGGTGGCAGCCACAACAGCAATCATGGCAGCCACCACAACAACAACAACAATGGCCACAACAACAACAACAACAACAATGGCCACAACAACAACAACAACTTCAACTTCAACCAACGCCACAAAACCCCACTCCACAGTACACCATGGCACAGCTCGTCAGCATGATGAACGACCTCACCAAGACGACGGGAAACTAGATTGTCATCCTATGGATAGGCCTCATCAGGATGACAAAACAGTCCCCAACACAGAAGACACAGCATCGCCCATCGACACCACGCCACATGACCCACAGACAATCCACAACGCTGCACCAGTGCGCGGGAAACCTGCCGACGTCCAAGCTACTCTGGAAGTCGTCCCCCCACCACTCCCCGACCTACACATGGAAGAAGGTGAGCAGAGGGTTTTGTTTATCAACATGGTCAATGGCAATATAGATCTACAATTCAAAGATACCAACATCCCCAGTCTAGTAGACACAGGAGCCACCGTCTCTTGCATGAGAGAGGGTCTAGCCTCCACTCTATCGAAACTAGTTCCTCATGAGTTTTCACGAATCAGGTCCAAAGTTTATCTTGCCGATGGAGCATTGTGTCACATCAAAAGAGCTATCAAAATCAAATTCAAAATTCAAGGCAAAACATTCAGTCATCAATTTGCAATTCTTTCAAATTGTTCCTCACCAATCATATTGGGAACAGATTTTCTATCAAAGACTAAAAGCAAAATCAATTACTCCACTGACCCAACTCCAAAATCTCAACCAATCAGGGCAGTGAGAGCCATTTCGATACCTCCATTTTCCGAAATGGCCATAACAGGCCAAGTCACATGCTACCACTCAGTCAGTCAAATCAATGGTATAACAGACAATTTTGACAGATCAGACAAACTTCCAAATTACATCGTACAACGTTCAGTCGTGACACCTGACCAAAGAGACAGACACCCACTGATATTATTGAATATCACATCTAGAATCTGTAAAATCCAGAAGGGTGAAATCGTAGCCTTATATACAAAAACAGACATAGACAAAGAAAATAATATATTATCGACAGGCTACGATGAGACACAACCCGAGGAGACAGACAGAGACATAGACATAGACATAGACAACAACTCTACTATCAGTGACAGTGCATCATCAACAGGGTCAGACAAAACATTCTATGTACCAACACCAACATACTCAGAGTATTCTGACTCTGACATGGATCAATCCATGTCAGACGACGAAGATCATATAAATATGGTACAAGAGACAACAGGTCACGACGAACAAGACATAGACAAAGACATGTACATAGGAAAGGACATAGACATAGAACCAGAAAAAGAAAAATCACACGTCTTCCAAAAACCAGACTGCCTCACAGAAGATCAATTCACAACATTTTGCCAATTAATAGAAGAATACGACGACATATTCGTGGGAAAAGATAATATGATTGGAAGAACCCATCTGTACACCCATAAAATCAACCTGATCCCAGACGCCAAACCCTTACAGTTCTACCCATTCAGAATGGCCCCGCACAAAGCCGGGCAACTTGAAATTGAATGTCAGAAGCTGGTAAAGCAGGACATTCTGGAGGAAACCAAAACGGGTCCCTGGTCATCCAAAAGTTTTCTTGTAGAGAAAAAGAACGGGCAGGGTTACAGACTAGTGACAGATTTAAGATACGTGAATTCCCAATCCATCAACCAAGCTTTGACATCACCACGAGCAGACGACAGCCTAGAAATGATTGGGGAGATGCGACCTGCCGTGTTCTCTAAAATGGATGCCCAACAGGGGTACTTCCAGATACCAATTAGAGAGGACGACAGGGACATCACAGCCTTTCTCACTAGGACCAAAAAGTATAGATACAAGACCATGCCCATGGGACTTGCCAGCAGTGCTCAGGCTTTCCAAGCTGTAGTCAACTTGATCCTACAGAACCTGCAGTACAAATGTGCAATCCCATACTTAGACGACATCTTGTGTTTATCACCTACCATAGACCAACATTTCATTGATTTAAGAAACATATTCGACGCACTAAGAAATGGCAAACTAAAGTTGAAGAAAACCAAGTGCCAATTCTTCCTAGAGGAACTAGACTTCCTAGGAATGAAAGTCACCACTGACGGTATCAAACCATCTCCAGACAAAGTCCACAAGATCCAGACATTCCCCACACCGAAGACCACAAAAGAGGTGCGGTCATTCACTGGACTCGCCCAATTCTACAGAAAATTCATCAAAGGGTTCAGCGAAATTGGTCGACCTCTATTCAACCTACTCAAAAATGGGAACAAATTTGTCTGGACCAAAGAATGTGAGACTGCATTTCAGACCCTGAAGGACTCTATATGCAATGACGTGATCTTGCTGTACCCAGACTACAACAAACAGTTCCATCTTACAACAGATGCATCTGGTACAGCCCTGGGAGCTACCCTTTCCCAGGAGAAAGACGGCGTTCTACGACCAGTAGCCTTTGCAGGCAGAGCACTCCATGACCACGAAAGGAATTATGGTGCCACCCAAAGAGAACTATTGGGAGTAGTATTTGCAATAGAGTACTTCAGACACTACCTAGAAGGAAGACCATTTGAATTATATACTGACCACCAAGCCCTCATCCACATGTTGACAAAATCTGATAACAAAAACATGTGGGCAAGGTGGGCACTCAAAATTCAACAATTTCAATTCAATATCAGACACATAAGAGGCAAATTAAATATACCATCAGACGTTATGTCAAGACGAGACTACCCACTAGACAAGACACCAATGACAGATCCTCCACCAAAACCCAAAGCCATAAGGGTGCAACATAGAATTATGTTTGAGGATGACATACACACACAGAAATTCAAAGAAGACGAACCACCATTGACGCTACCAAAACGACTACCCAAATCAATTCTGAAGAGAAACTCCACCCATCACTTCTATTGTGAATGTATGGAGGAAAACACAGAAGACATAGAAGAAGTAAAACGATTTACCCCCAACCTCAGAGCAAATCCTGACATCCCAAGTACCAAATTACATCATTTTGGGCTTCCACAAACAGAATACAAGGGACTGTTAGCAGCCATAGTGGCCTCGGTACAACAGGAAGTGGATTCAGCTGCACGACCGGTCCCAGGCCACGCCCCACAGCAGCTGACAGTACCCTCTACATCCCTAGAAGCCCTATCATCATTTATAGAAGAAACCCAGACAGAAAATATAGAACAGGTTGCGGCGACCCGACCGGTCCCAGGCCACACCCCAGCACCACAACCTAAGAAAACCTCAGATAAACCAAAGAAGAAAAATGAGAAGCCTAGAAGAGATGCCACAGACATGGCAAAACACTTGGCCAATCAGACTAATCATCTGATTGAAATGATAGAGAGCCTCTCTGACCCACAGATCTCCATACTCAACCTGAAAAGAGAACAGAGATATAATTTACACACGAAAGCTATCATCATGTATTTAGAGAACGGACAGGTACCCAACGACAAAAACAAGAAGGAAACGGAGCAATTTATCAAAATAACTGATGACCACATCATGCTGAATGATATTTTGGTCCATATCAACACGGTACTATGGAAGAAACACAAGGAATTCTCATTCCAACTCGTCATCCCAGATGACATGAGACTTCCCATCTTAAAGCTTTTTCACGACCTACCAATGGCAGGCCACGCTGGCGCACAAAGAATGCTGTCGACCATGCTTCCCAAAGTATATTGGAAGAGCATGGCAGCCGACGTCCAGAAATTCACAGCGACCTGCCACGTCTGCCTGAAAGCCAAAAAGATGAACCTAACCAACAACCTGCCAATGACGGCCCATAGTACCCCTTCTTACCCATTCCAGTTTGTCCACATAGATGCCATAGGCCCGCTACCACCAACACCAGGAAAGAATGTATACATTCAGGTAGTGGTCGACAGGTTCTCTAAATTCTGCATAGCTTACCCTACTACATCATTGAACGCGGAAACAACTACCGCAGAATTCATAGAGAAGGTTGTTCTGGCCGAGGGTATACCAACATACCTCCAGTCAGACAATGGAACGTCATATAAAAATTCAAAATTCAGAAACATGACATCTTCCCTCAACATAAAACATGTCTTCAGCTCGGCCTATAGACCAAAATCGAACGGCCAGGCTGAAAGATATGTGAAGACGCTGTCTGAAGGTATACGGGCCTACTGTGAGGAACACCAGGACACATGGGATGTATTCCTACCACACCTCGTGTTCTCCATCAACAACACAGAGTCCACCACCACGGCCTTCACACCGTTCTTCATTATGAAGGGAAGGAATCCAAACACAATAATAGACAACAAACTCAATCAGGAAGAAGAGAAAAGTCTAAATCTCCACATCATTGACAAATTAAAGAAAATAGACTACACATACAATCAGGTCATTGAAAACATCGAAAAGAGGACAGAACAAATGAGACAACAACACGACAAAAAGGCGAAACCTACAAAGGTGCAGAAAGAATCACTAGTGTATGTCAAGGTACCCCGACTGATGGATAGAACAAAATGCTTGAAACTTCAGAAGGTGTACTCTGGTCCATACATAGTGTGCAAATTCGTCTCAAAAACATCTGTCCTCCTCAAATCTGTTATCACAATGAAGACAATGAAAAACCCAGTTCATGTAGATAGACTGAAACTGGTACGTCACGTTAGAAATAACGATTTCATTCACAGACTCATTGACCCAAACGAGGACCTCATAACAAAATTATGGAAGAAAGACGGAGATTCATATAAAGCGAGACCAGCGCTTCTCCAAACCAAAAATATATATAAAGCAAAGCCGGCCCACTCCAAGGTCAAGAGGAGGACACCGGTGGGACTAAAACCATAACATAAACTATAGAATATATAAGAGGAGAAGAGTTATCACCTATATTACATAAGAACAAAAAGCTCACTATATTATCGCTACTATTACAAAGAAACACCAACTGTCATATATTACAAACATTACTATCAAAAGGATCAACACTGACTACTACAACGACTACTATTACCACTATTACTATTATAATGATTCACAAGAATCACGACCGACACACTGATCAAAACAAAATACTGAAAATACAGTATTTTATCACCATAAAGCGCACAAGCTTCATCAATTATTACTATTATTATTATTATTATCCATCTATACCCATTTCACCACACAAGTAAGTGGCAGGGCGACTCCATATTATTGCTGCTCCTTTAACAAACTGACACTTCTAATAGAACTATTATCACATGTCAAAATCCGACATGAAAAGACAGTTTGCACACTCTTATTAACCCCCCCCCATAGACCAGTGGAAAAGCGCTGTATGCAGGCGGCCGCCCGCATGCATCGCAGGTGTCAACAACACCAGGAGGATGACCGCAATCTGAGCCCTGGATGGCGCCACCACTGGAGCGCGCAAACAAAAGCTCCACTTATGGGAGTGTGATAACGACCAACATGGCAGGGTGACATAGCCACCACCCTGTACCCAGACCAAAGGGTATAAGTTCCCACACATCCCCCCATCTTTCCACAGTCACCCAGTGACCACACCCCTACACACATCGATTCAGTCAGGAGCAGCCCACAGTTAATTTGGTAGATCCCCGCCAGTGCTGCGCACTTACACTCATCCTTCACCAACTATCGACTATCAACTATTACCACTACAAACGATCGATTACTACTATTATTACTATCAAATCCCAACAAGTCGGGAATCATGAGGTATACCTCCTATTAATCATCACACACATCATCTACACGGCAGCACAACCAATAGTGAGGCAAAATATCGGCCTCATCTATGAACAGCTGCCGGGACAAATCATCACCGGTCATGACCTACACGAGGTCATACTGGCCATCCCCTACAACATCCCAATGGCTCCTCGTCCGAAGCCACTCATTTACAACACCATCAGGACTCTTCAACTGACTTCACTAGGACCCCACGACAGCCACGACGCTAAGACGTTACAACAAGCTGCTGACCTCGACCGACTACTACAAAACGTAGATATTAACATTATTAAGACTTTAAAGAACATTGCACACTTCCTCTCGGATCCTATTACTAACAGGCCAAAGAGAGCTATCCTAGGATTCTTAGGGGAGCTCTTCAAATCAATATTTGGCCTGGCAACCACTAGAGACATGGATTCTATTATCAATGTCATACATCACCTAGATGCTAAAATTGGTACACTGGCCGACGTCAATGTTAAAACTGCACAAGGATTACATGAAGTCACCCAGCAACACCAGCAGTTTCTAGACACTTATATAAAGCAACAGGACGTTGTACAGGAATCCCTACTTAATATTACCGAATCCATAGACTCGTGGTCTGATGATTTCTCCACAACCCTAACCTCCATCCAAGCCGACCAGGATCGTAGGATTACCCAGTCAGCCATCATATCGGCTCAGGTAATTGTCCTAATGACCAGGATAGCCTACCAACAAGGGTTATACAAGGTGGAAAATTCTCTCAGATTACTGTCTACTGGAATATTAGCACCGGATATGATTCAACCCACAGAACTGGCACTGAAGCTAGCCACCTTAGACACACAACTCAAAATTAGGAACCCAGGATCCGAGGTAACCATTATTGACACCGCATATTACTACTCACAACCAGTTGCACTATACACCTATTCCAAAACTCACTTATACATTCATATTAACGTTATCATTTCTGCCACAGACGCAGCATTTAACCTATATCAAGTAATTACAACTCATGTCCCCATTAACACCGAAAATACGACAAGTTCTGGATCTACCCTATTACACACTGACAAAACCTTCCTCGCTGTCAACGAGGCAGAGACATTGTACTTAGAAATGACAAACGCAGATCTGCTTACGTGCCAAGGCTCGATACTGAAAGTATGCGCTAGGACCATACCTAGAATACGCAGTGACCAGCCAACCTGCCTCATGGCAGCCTTTAAAGGTAACCAGGCAGACATAGCCAGACTCTGCACATTTCAAGTACACCCTCTGAGACCCATACAAACCCGTGCTATAGCTATTGGTAAAGATAAATATTTAGTAACTACTAACAGGGAGTGCTACCACGTCATCTGTCAGCACATGACACCAACTACTAAGAAAGCTTCGGCCTACGCAGTTATTGGTGTCCCATGTATGTGCCACTTACAGTTTGACTCATTGTACCTCCCGAACACCAAAATTCCTTGTAATGAATCATCTTCAACACATTTTCTAATGCACGCGGCCAATACACCCATACTACTCGCACTCACAAACAATCTCAACATCACAGCATCATCACTACACCACAACCCAATACACATACCACATCTACATACACAAGCCATCATCAAATCTATGACAAACATCAGCAAGTTATCATCAGACATTACATTGGACCTGGAACCCTTCACCAGGAATATCCTAATAGAAGCCACCAACGCAGCAGACATCTTAGACCGACCCATCCAGGACACACCGATACAAGAGAACATAGCTAGCTTCTTCGCTAGCCCTGTATGGAACTATATAGTACCAGTCACTTGCATTCTAAACGCCGTAGGATTCTTCTACTTATTATATGTATCCAAAGGAAAAGCACTATTCGCGACCATCCCAACCGTTAGTGCTCGACCCAACAACATTTCTTGGAAATTTATTAACCCCATCCCCCAGAGTGAAACCAAAGAAAACCACACTATCAATATAGATCAATACGTTGATGCCCATAACATTTTTACCCTAATATTTGTAGCTTTAATCATATACGGCCGTTTTTCACGAAACTGCTTTTTTTCATGCACCAAGGGGTCCAAATATAATTTAGGAGTATGCTTAAAACCTTTTGTATCCATGTACCTTAGGGGGTGGGCCATACATCAGAAATATTGGGGAAGGTTAAATATATATAGCAAATGTATGATAGAGGGGCAAAGTTGTATAGTCATATAGCGTGGCTTCACGCCTAACGCCCTTTTCCCCTCAAGAAGGACACCCTCTTGTCATGTATAAGGGCATTTCTTTCATAAATATTAAGTTTTAATATTGAGGAAAACATCCTAACCGTGGGTAGGAATCCATTTATAGCTACCTGATAGGTCATTTTAATGGTTTCTTGGCCCATGAAACATGATGGTATATCTTGAAAACTCCTGAAATCTCTACATTACTCATTGTCAAAGAAAATAATTCTGTGTTAACAGGCTATATATGGTTTAATTGTCCATAATGCATTAGAAAACATACATATCTACAGCCTGATATACCTTTGTATGGGTCAAGGGTAATTATATTATGTTTTAAAACTGTCTGAAAAGGGCGTTAGGCGTGAAGCCACAATGTTGACCGAGAGTGTTAAGACAGGTTATATGCTCCCCCTACTGTATTATATTTGATCTCACGGGTTCTTAACTGCTACATATATGTTCCTGGACAACTTCCCTACCTTGTTCTATTGTTTAAAGCATACATAAGGCTTTTCTACTGTACAGAGAGCTATTGGTAAGGGCGTTAGGCGTGAAGCCACAACGTTGACTGAGAGGGTTAAGATAGGATATATGCTCCCCCTACTGTATTCTATTTGATCTCACGGGTTCTTAACTGCTACATATATGTTCCTGGACAACTTCCCTACCTTATTTTATTGTTTAAAGCATACATGAGGATTTTGTACTGTACAGAGAGCTATTGGTAAGGGCGTTAGGCGTGAAGCCACGGCACTGACCGAGAGGGTTGATATATATATATAGGATATACCTGCTGAAGTTCATTATACCATGTTGGATTCATCTTTTGCGTTCTTTTTTTTTTTGATACACAGCTCTACACCTCACCTCCCTTATTCTAGTTGCTATGAGCATCAGTAAGGTTAGAACATTGGTATATTTGGTGTTTCCCAAGGACATTTTAGCCGAAAAATGTACTAGTGTAGGTGGATGAGTGGGTGGGTCTAAAACGTGTATAAAACATATTATTTACTATAATCAACCTTAGATATCGTATTGCAAGATAAGTGGTACATGGTAGCACCCTCACACATGGATTTAGGTTGGTTGGATAGCATTTGCAAAGCACTGAGGGCTATTGGTGAGGGCGTTAGGCGTGAAGTCACGACGCTGACTGACAGGGTTGATAAAGGATATCCTGCCGAAACTCTATTCTATCCAATCTCACAGGTTCTTAACTGCTACATATATGTTCCAGCACACCTCCACTACCTCATTCTATTGTTTAAAGCATGTATAAGGCTCAAAACATTTCTATATTTTGGGTTATTTTAAGAAATTTACTTTTGGCTGAAAAAGGATTTTAAAACATGAATGAAACATATTATTTACTACAATTAACGTTAGATATCCTATGGGATGAAGGGTGGTACATGGGAGCACCCTCTCACATTGATCCAGGTTGGTTTGGATAGCTTTTTATACAGCACTGAGGGCTATTGGTGAGGGCGTTAGGCGTGAAGCCAGGGCGTTAGGCGTGAAACCCGGGGCGTTAGGCGTGAACCCAGCACATGTATGAGCTCCTAGTTATTGCCATGCATATGGTAGAATTATGCAATTAGACCACAAAGTAACCTATATATATAAGTATATTTATAGCATATTGAAGTTGGTTAAATATGATAACTCTGGATGATACCACATATTAGTGTGTATGTAGGGCGTTAGGCGTGAAGCTACGTAAAAGTTCCCCAACCTGCTCAATGTCCTCACTAGGCTACTGTGAATAACCCTCACTCTTAATTTTTTTTTTATTATGTAGGTATATGTTAGACCTTACCCTGGTACATTCAGATACCCTGCCTACTGTTTTAATGTCAGAGGTGGAGGGCATCCATTAGGGCGTTAGGTGTGAAGCCAATAAAGTTCCCTAATACATATATGCCTACAGGATCTATACAATCCTGCCTATATGTCCATATTTGGTACTAAAAAAATCCTTACCTTATTTGAGAAGTGGAATGATAAAGAAATAAGCACATAGCTATTTATTTTATTAATCATTTAGCTTGCAATATGGGTCATCATGATTTTCGGGTGGAAAAGGGCTGTTTTTCAGTACTTTTTGGCCTCCAGCTCTGTTATTTTCACTCATAGATAGGCATAACCAGGGTACCCTATAAAGTCCTCGTCTATCCTGACCAGAATACACCAAAAGGATTGATGTATCTATCATATTTGAAAAAATATAGACAGGAGAAAAAAATAAGTGAAAAAAAGCAGTTTCGTGAAAATCAGCCATACGCTGTTATCAAAACCATCTTCAGGTGTAAAAACAAAATAGCGCGTCACTTTGGAGTGACACACTCCAATTATTATAAATAGAATTAAGAACAGGATACAGCGTCAGCTGGAAAATGGGCAAAATCAATATGTTCTTACTGTTCTGGAAAGAGCTGAAGGTGACCCTATCAGATTCTGGAGGGAAATCAATGCCCTAGTGAATCCAGTCACAAAGAACCTAATTATACAATTAGTTGATGAAAACACAGGTGACGTCATTCCTATTGAAAAGACGGCTGAGTATATAAATAATTATTTCGCCAATATTGGACATGATCTTTTTACACAAATGCCAATAGCTGCGTTAGCAACTCCGCCACCTGCTATTTTTGATGACAATGAAGATTTCGACACCAATGCCCTGATTGATGAGGAGGAAGTCTTGGCACTGGTCAAGAAAATCAACATTGACAAGTCTTGTGGAATACAGGGCATAAACAGTAAGGTTCTAAAAGACGCTTTGTTATTCTTACACAAACAACTCTGCATGATCTTTAGGAATTCTATTAATGAGGGCATCTTTCCTGTTTCTTGGTCTTGTGGGACGTTGATTCCAATCCCCAAAAAGGGCAATTTAAGTAACATTAAAAATTGGCGCCCTATAACACTGCTACCCTTACCAGGGAAGCTTCTAGAAAAGGTGGTTCATAAATCACTCTCTGAACATCTTGAAAGAGAGTCTGTCTTAAACAAGAATCAGTTTGGCTTTCGTCCAGGTCGAGGCACAAGTGATGCCGTGTTTAATGTCTTAAAAGACTTATACGATGATAGAGATGACGGGAAAATAACCTCAGCCTGTTACATAGACTATTGCAAAGCTTTTGATAGTGTACACCACCCCACCCTGATTAACAAGATTTGCAACTTAAACATACATGGCAAGTTGAAGAAATGGCTAATGGAATATCTGGCACACAGATCGCACTGTGCAATAGCAAACAATCATAGATCAGACCAAGCTAACGTAAAGTTTGGGGTCCCCCAGGGCTCGATTTTGGGTCCTCTGTTATTTGTGTTATTCATAAATGACTTGTCTGATTGTATAATAAATAGTAAGTATGTCATGTATGCTGATGACATCATAATTTACGCATCACATCCAAACCGGATTGAAGCCGATAGAATGCTCCAGGAAGATCTAGACAGGGTAAGCGCCTGGTGCCTACAACATTTTATGACCATAAACACCACCAAGAGCATGAGCATGTATTTTGGTTCGAAAAGCAAACTTGCTGGCCTTGGTGGTCCACAAATGCTACTACATGGGGTTATCCTCCCGTCGTGTGTAACTTACCCATACTTGGGTGTAGAATTAGACAGCTGTTTAACATTAATGCCTCATATGAATAAGACAAAGAAGAATTTTGGAAACAAGTTATATAAATTGAGACAACTCCGGAAAACCTCTTCTAGTGATATAAGTCTAACAGTCTATAAAGTAATGATATCTCCTTCTATCGATTATTGCTCTTTTTATACTAGCGGTGCACACTCTGCCGAGCTTGTAAAATTACAGAGGTTGCAAAATCGAGCACTACGTACCTGCCTTAGTGTTGGCATTAGGGATAAAAGTGTGGCAGGGTTGCACACCACTTGTAAGGTGGATTTACTTGATAAGAGAAGAAAATTAAGTTTAATTGGCATCATGTGGAAGAAGGCTCATGGGGGCGAAGCCCTGGAGCAGCGAAGAGTAAGAACTCGTGGTGATCTAAAGATTAAGTTTGCTCAGAGAAGAGCAAAGACAAGTTTCTATGAAAAGTCGCCTTATTACAGGGGGGTTAAACTCTGGGATAAGTTAGATAAGGATGTTCAAAAAATAAACACCCTCCGTAAATTCAAGAATGCAGTAAGCAAACTCCCACATATCATTGGGTAAATTCCCTGGTCAGTGCCATCTTGAGCCTTTTTCCTTTTTCCTGGAGAACATGATAGATTATTCATTATTTACTATGCAATGTTCCGAAAATTGTTTCAGTGATGTTTGTATCAATCTGTATTGTCTAAATGGCTTTCATTCATACACAACCCACAAGGATATCAACCTTAGTAGCAGCTCATGTTGAACATGGATTAATCTGTCAATCAACGTGTGTGTGCGCTGAAAAAAGTCCTTTGGGACTAGAGTGCAATAAACAAAACTGAAACTGAAACTGACCATCCCAACCGTTAGTGCTCGACCCAACAACATTTCTTGGAAATTTATTAACCCCATCCCCCAGAGTGAAACCAAAGAAAACCACACTATCAATATAGATCAATACGTTGATGCCCATAACATTTTTACCCTAATATTTGTAGCTTTAATCATATACGCTGTTATCAAAACCATCTTCAGGTGTAAAAACAAAATAGCGCGTCACTTTGGAGTGACACACTCTGGACATAAGACCAATCCTACTATTACCCTCAAGATTTACCAAGGACACGTCAACCACACCATACCTCTACTATCCCTACCCTACGAACGTGACTCTATCGTTAATGAATTCATCCCAACTCTGACGGCCATCTCCGCCCTGTCATGCCCATATCCACGCATTAACATGACATGGAACGGCCCCATATCATTCAACATCAACGGAAAACAGAAGTCATACTATCTACCCAACCATGTCATACTACCCCTAGCGGCACGGTTTTCTATCATACCGGCCCTGAAAGACGACACCACCACCACAGGATTAACCCTTAAGACTATGGAAATGACTACATCCCTACATCCGACTGAAACCCAAGACAACATTGACATTGACCCCGATGGTGACAACACTACGTCACTTATCAAAAACCCAAAAGACATGACCACTACCGAACTATTGACAGCCATTGTTATGAAAAAGAGTGAGACAGGAAATGAAACATAAAAATTTATTATAGAAGGTGATAACGAACTTCCTCCATTGCCCCTCGACATTGAGAATGAATATCAAAGATCAAGTATTGCCAAAGATCATTGCATAAACAAAATACACTGCTCAAAACCTATTGTTATACTTGTACTATCATACCATACTAAGTATTACACATGGCCTATGTAAACGCTTAGTACATCTATATTATCATTGAAATGAATTTCTTACAGCTTCCTATCGTATGAATTGATTGTATTATAGACTAGGACAGAAGCGCGACATATAGAACCAGTACGTCACATTACTATTACCACTGTACCACGACTCGTGTTATGTGAATAATTGGTAAGGTTAAAAGCTTCCAGAAATGTATAATCATATAAATAGAACGGAAGCGAGACTATAGTACCAGTACGTTACCATTGAAATATTATTATTACCACTGCATAACATGTATGTACAAAACACCGTATAAACTTAGAAAATGTAATTAAGAACCTAGTCATAGTCATAGCATAAGTAGATATATCGAAAATCATAAAATACAAAAAAAATGTTCATACAAATACTTTTGAAGCGTGACATAACTCTTCCTCTACTACTTCGCGGCCTGCACGAGGGCGTGCAGGAGTTGTATTGGGGGGTGCTGTCACGCCACAAAACCCCTTATTATACCTTCATCAATTGTATTACGTCATATTACGTCATATTACGTCATAATTATGATTTATGATTATTAATATTCATATTTATTATTATTTGTAATACGCACAATACTTTATACATATTTTCAATCCATATGTCCATCAAAGTACACCTAGACGTCAGACATACCTGTTACTCATAAAGCCAAGCATAACCGACCCCCACACATAATTAATCCATAGATCACAAGCAGACCCTTATCCCATGGACAATAGGTAACTGTCAGCCTGTCCAGACGACAAGGCACCGACCGGTCACCTATACACAAAACAAATGAACTATATGTTGACCCCAAGGATTAACTGTCAACACATAAAACAATGCTATAAAGCTGGACACCCTTAATCAGTGTGGCACCGCCAAAGCCACTTGAGCCGGCTGGAGGCCACCTGGAGGCAGGCGACAAAGCCCCCACGTGTACATGCTACTTATTATGTAATCCATTACCCATAATGCACTGGACCCAGGCTCCCCACCCGCGGTCCAGCGCACGCCACATGTTAAAGCCATGAATATATAATTATCCAATCAAATGTCAAATGTATATTATCCAATGAAAACCACTGTTACATCTACTTCCGGTCACATGGGTTCCTCCTCTACCTGCCGGGCATCTGTACTTAAGCCCCGGGCAGCTAGAGGGAAATCAGTAACCATCTCAGTAACCACCAAATTACCATCTATACTGAGCCCTAGTGACTGGTACTCTGATATTAATATTATTATTAATAAAAGATACCAAGTACCGAAACTGACGTCTCATCTCATCTTTACGCCCTCATTGATGTGGAAGGGTTTTCCCTAGCCACACAGAAGTATGTACACTGTATGTGGCTGGTTTAAAGTATAAACCATGCATCAGTTTTAGCTCAAGCGAGGTAATACCTATTTGACACACACATCAAGACAGTTCGTGAGGACACACTTTTACACGCCAGTTTAAAGGCGCAGGTCTCGGTACCCCTCCAGCGGCAGTCGGGGTGCAGTCGGAACAGGTACTCAGCCCTTTATATAGGGGCCCTGGGACTTTAAAGGCTGTCCGTGACCTGTCCATACTGTTGCTTCTTCAGATACTCTGTCTAATCATTACCTATCCGGTAGTATACTGGAAAGTGTTGGTTTAAAGGGAATTGCTAGTTCCTACACAGAAGCCACCTGGCGGCAAAAATCAAAGCTCATGAAAAGTATTCTTTCAGCTGTTTTCATATTCCTACATAGACCACTTTCCCTATATCAACTATTTGTATTTGCTATTTTGACAGTATACCTCCATTGTTCACATATATCCAATGCCAGGACACCCATAGGATCCTATAGTTAAGGCAAAAGAAATATTTTTTGAAAATTAATGCCTTTCTCATTTTATCTGTGACCCCCCGTTTTACTGGTCCTAAAATGTTTGTATAGATGTCCATTATACATTCCCAAGGTTTGGTTGCGATATCAATAGAAGAAGGGGATTATCCATGACATACAATGTGAAAATGCTGTTCCTATTCATTTCTATAGTTAAGGTACTCCTTTGCTCAAATGGCTGTATCATGAAAGTTGTTACTGTGACATGGCATTTTCTTTTGATATTATATTAGATAATAAATCAAACTAACATAATCCTGAGTTATATGCAAAAGTCAATAGAACATCAGTAATCAGGTAGCGAGTCCCTTTAAGGTTTTGTATGGCCGACAAACAACTCTTGTCGACTTTGGAAGCACTATAGCATGTTGGCTTATTTAACCCACACGATCATTTAAAACATAGTTATATATAATTGGAAATGGGAAGGATTAGAGAGGGTCCCCTATATACTACTTCTTTTATCTGCCATCGCCATACCTCTGTGGACGATGAACTTTACATAGTACATAGGGAAGGTTACATAAAGAGTTCTGGAGCCTGTTTCTCTTTGGTAATCGTGGGTAAAAATGGTTTTCTAAGCAAATTTCCATAAATGGAGAAATTCAATCATACTCGTGAGGTATGCTCTTTTATCTATCTGAGACATACTAATACTAAAACTAATATATAAGAATTACAAAAATATTGAACACCAAAACGTGCTCGTTATAACAGCATTTCTAAGTGAAAACGTGTTCGTTTATAAAGAGAAAGAGGCTCCGGCTACAATCACAGTGTGGTCAAACAAAGACAACACATGCTTAGGTAACCTCGCCATGATAGCCACACACCAGCCTGGGTAATACACTAAACTCTACTTTTAGTTGTCTCTGGATTGTAGTGATACATCACTTTGACTATACAATACATCATATCATGTGTATGTGTTGATGGGTACCTCATGATACATACATGATATTTATATACAACTGATTGAATCAGAGTTCTCTTACCTAGAGGTCACAGTCATGTATCATGGGGTGCACATAAATACATACATTAAATATACTACATTGTAGAGTGAAAACTCTATATCACTTTAACTCAGGGCCAATCAAAAACAGATTTTAATGTAATGTCCTTCGTGTGTGGCTATCATGGTACATGTATAGGTAACTCGACCTACAGTAGTAATCAGTATGTAGATGTAAAGGGGTAATGGGCCCATGTACTGAGGGCCAATGGGGATCAAATAAAGCATAGACAGGTAGATTCAGGTAGAACCAACCAGCTAGGACATTTACTGATCCCCTTACTCCAGGGGCACCCAAGCAACACTGTTGTTTTGTGTGATCCCCAAGGATGTGTGGTCTACATATCAGAAACTACCCAGTGTATTGTCTGATCCCCATAAGGTGCCTGGGAGCACGTGTTTGTAGGGGGCAATTGCCTATGCTGACCAGAAATGGAATGCTAGCAAACTGAAACTGAAGGCTATTACTAGGTCAGACCTCATTGCCTGCTGTCAAGTTACATATACCTGATTGTATTTTTATTTATATGGGAGGTGTGGTGGGCAGAAAAACCACTGGACTGTGACATGTAGGTGGGGGAACTCTAAATCAGCCAGTTATATATTAATATCAAATAGCCATACATGAATCATAAGGTACACAGGACCACATACGTTTCATATAATATATGTTATAGTGACAGCTGTGTATCACTTAAACCACAGGGCAATCAAAATTAGAGTTGCATGAAATGACCCTGGGGTGTGGCTATCATGGTGAGGTTACCTAACCACGCTGTGTGCTTTGTTTGCCCCTACTGTGACGATGCAGAACTGTATATGTAACCTGACGTATTTTGCCCCCTTCCTTTTCCATCCAATCGACTATTATAATTCAAGGCACTATTTTCAGGATCCTATCCATGATACAAATAGGGAATTGTCAGTGAGCACATACAACTGTAATGTAAGTACCACTGACTGTGATTTTAGTTCCTGGCCTCTGCGGCAGGGGGCAGGAAGGTGGTGACATCCCACACCCCACAGGGACGCTGCTGCATGGACATATGGATCGGTGTACGGGTGTCGATAATCACCCTTCAGATAGTACAAATATTCAACAGATTCCGTGTATCTCTACTATTTTTCATCATCATATATATATATATATATATATATATATATATATATATATATATATATATATATATATATATATATATATATATATATATATATTTACATTGTATATATGTATATATCCTGCAAAATAGTAGAGAAAGCATCTTATTGGAGAGGGACATGTTTTTAAATCCGTGCATGCCCACATTGAATATTAAGTTATTGCAATGGGGAGGGGATGGAGCAGATATACCGAGAGTTCTAAAGGAGCAGTAGTTCTAGGTACTTGACGCCGTGATAAATATAACCCTCTGTGTACTCAAAATAATAAAAGCAAAATCGTGTTTGTTAACAAATCACATCATGGTTTATTCAAAAGTATTACTCCAATAAATATGAAGCTGATCAGAATGGTGTCATTCCTCAGAAAGCACATACACTTTAAGTAATATAAATAATTGTCATTTGTGGTTCATCATTTTGTGACTTATCATTGATAAGATTACTTTCATATAGAATAAAAACAAAACAGATATATTTGTCTTGTAGACCTTAAATAAGTGTACTATCATCACAATTTACAATAATATATACACGTAGCTCTATTCCTATATTAATTACAATTATCATACAAGATTAAGCTTATAATTTATTCAGTTTCACATACACAACAGCACTTTAGAATTGATCTACAGGAATGATATAACAGTGACCATAATAACCATTTATATATCAATATAATTATAATAAGTCTCCTGAGTCCAAGAGTATATCAACGCCTAAGGCGTGAGAACATGGTAGACATAGACCAATACATTGGTGTTTTCTCAACCCTGATATAATATCAAAACATAAACTTTTCGGTCCTTGCCCTATGTTACGGTCACTTTTTAAGCATCCTACATTCTAAGGAGAAAACCCTCACGACTGTCAGTGTCAGTATGCGTCTCCTCCCTACAGCCGGTAGTTCAGTCTCAGCATAGTGCAATCGGAATATGTACACATAAACGTATATAGCCAGGTCGGTGTCGTAAATATTTTGGCTCAACAATGACATCATCACACATAGCAGTGACGTCAGCACACCTATTGGTGACGCCTGTACACATATCAGTGACGTCAACACACATTATATATGTCAAGTCATCACACCTATCAGTGACGTTCGCACACACAATTAGTGACAATGGCGTCCTTCGTCCCTGACGTGACTCTCGTGTCTGTGGGCCCGGTCTCGTGTGACTCTTGTGAGATTCAGCCTGGGCTGCTGTCCAACTATTCGAACACCAAGGTTTCAACCAAGCACGTCGTCTGCCCTGCTCCATTATGTAGCTCATGCCTCCATAGCATGTACGTCCTGGCAGGCCGAGTTTGTTCTGTCCTTGCCACACTTATTATTGATATGACGTATGCCTTTCATAGATGCAGTATCTCCATCCCCTGTTGCTCCTCCCATTGTAAAAGAAGTCGGGAAGAGAGTCGATACGAAGGAGATGTTGGGGCATCCTTCAGAGTGCCAGTGTCCGAGACATTCCTGGTGATGATGCCAAAATAACATCATTCAGAAATCACGACTCTTGTTGATTACAGTTATAACAAATCTCGGGTGACATCCTCTTTAGATGACATCCTGCACATATTTGTTCAGGTTCACTCTTCTATGACAAGAATATTCGGTGTCCACGGTATACGTCAAATAGAAAAAAGGCGTGTGCCTGAGCGGGGAGTTTCAGTTCAAGTAGCCCAGAGTGGACAACTCTAGCTTCCCCACACACTGACACACTGTCTCAGCACACCACATACTGACATATCTACATCTACCCCAGAGCTGGATCAAGCATGCCCACACGCAGCCTGTCTCGTCACCATAGCAACCAACATGGCCGCACCTTCACTTCCTGTTTCTGACACCAAGAAGCCTGCCTCAAAGTCTGTCTGTTCTATATACTCAACGCAGGCAGAAGGTGGATACAGTCAGGGTCCTCAGTGTCCCTCTGTGTTGTGTGTAGTTCTGCAGACAGGACAGGACTGTCTTGTAGCACACGTAGACAGCACACATGTAGTAACATGAGTGCTGTCTACGTGAGACGTGAGGCCAGTCACATGCTACACACGGCCAAGTCCTATGTCAGGTGATCACGTGTAGTAGGAGCCTAGGTGTGATGACATGTGGCCTGGGTGGTGGGACATAGCATGGTTGGAGATGTTGGGGTACAGGTTAGAGCTGGCTGAGGACCAGTACGGCGTGGGCGTGGCAAAGAAACCAGACGTTGAGGAAGGGATGCCGGGTGCGTGTGACATTAGGTTCAGCTTTGGGGTGTGGTGATAGCTTGACATAAGCAGGTCCTGTTGGTATTTATAGGCAGCTGGGTCAGCGGCTGAGGGCTGCATAGCCTGTGCTAAACCAGCAAAGTCAAATTTGTAGGCGTAGCGTTTGCCGTGTACCTTGGTCATGATGTTCTTGTCGTAGTAATATCGGAGGGCACGGGAGAGTTTGTCGTAATTCATGTTGGGTTTGCTCTTGCGTTCACCCCATCTTCGGGCAACTTCATCAGGGTCGACGAGTTTAAACTCGCCATTGGTGCCCTCCCATGTGATACAGTTGGCGTTAGAGGAGTCGGACAGCAGCTCAAGCAGGAACTGCCAAAGTTGGATTTGACCAGAACCTGAAAAAACAATAGAACATCAAACTTAGTATCGTTGACAATGACAAGCTTTATAAACAGCACAGGATCAGTTGTAACAAAGATGAAATTTTGTCTGGTCGTTATAGAACTTCATATCATAGAACAGTATGAAGACTAACCACAAGATGTTCTCTATAAAGGGTGTGTTCCTTAAAATATGTGGCAGATCGGTATTTGTAAGCTCATTACAAAGAAACAGTTATGTAAGGTCCATCATCTTGTGAAGAAAAGATTACTCTCTAATAAAAACGAAGTGCTAAATTGAGGTACCTCGAATTGTACCTTCTTGATATTGAAATACATTATTGATTGATTAGAGGTAATTTTTACCGAAATATAAAATCTCAATCAGTCATTTTATCTCTTTAATCTATTGTATAGCTGTTGGATTCTTCCAAAAACGACGAGGTAGACATTCAAACTTGACGAGTGTTTGCTAGGGTAAATTCTGAATGCCACGTTCTGCCTCCATACAAATGATGCTGCCTTCTCAGATTGCTAACAACTGGAGGTAAGCTGATATTACATGAAGACATTGTAAAACTTGGAGCCTTTAAAAAGAAGCAACCTCTAAATACATCACAACTGTGTGGCTCTAATGTTCCACAGTGGATAAAAGGCAATCTCTATCTGGACCTCACAAGAGGGAACATCTAAGGACTGCATGCAGGCCGAACTACAGTAAAACAGGTGCAGTTCACTTGTCTGCTACTCATGGTTAGGCTCAATACTTTCCTCCTGACTCCTAATAAAGTTGACAAATTGTTCACACAACTTTAGTTAAACCCCACGCAGCAGCCACTCTAAAATGTCACCCGACACGCCAAAGTGCGTGTTTTCTACTGAATTATCAACTATTTCTATCATTGCCTTTCACGAGTTGCCTTTAAGAAGTCGTATTTTGGTGGCACGGTCAAACGCAAAATAGCGTGTGAGTTATTTCCTACTGAGCTGGTAATTTCTTTGTCAAAAAGGCAGCGGCTGAGTATTTATAGCCTGTGTACCTGATTGAAGCGTTGTTATATTCCACAGCGTACACAGACTCTCCTCTCCTGCAACCCCTTCTTTCCCTGGGTTTCTCCCCCAGCTAGAATCAGCCAAAGCCAACAAGGAACATGCACTATGATTGGCCGTGGCCTGGGGATGTAAGCCGTTCCGTGATTGGCCATGAGGCGGGTGGAGTTAGAGACTGAGGGAGGGTAAGGCTGTGATTAATCATAAACACGGACTGGGCATGCTGCTCCCACTCTCACCCCAGCTACCAGCCTGCTGCTCCCTCTGAAGCTAACTCTGCTGCTCCCACTCTTAGCCCAGCTACCAACCTGCTGCTCCCCCTGAAGCTAACTCTGCTGCTCCCACCCTCACCCCAGCTAACAGCCTGTTGCTCTCTCTGAAGCTAACTCTGCTGCTCCCACCCTCACCCCAGCTACCAGCCTGCTACTCCCTCTGAAGCTAACTCTGCTGCTCCCACTCTTAGCCCAGCTACCAGCCTGCTGATGGTCCTGAAGCTAACTCTGCTGCTCCCACTCTCACCCCAGCTACCAACCTGCTGCTCCCTCTGAAGCTAACTCTGCTGCTCCCACTCTTACCCCAGCTACCAGCCTGCTGATGGTCCTGAGGATAACTCTGCTGCTCCCACTCTCACCCAAACTACCAACCTGCTGCTCCCTCTGAAGCTAACTCTGCTGCTCCCACTCTTACCCCAGCTACCAGCCTGCTGATGGTCCTGAAGCTAACTCTGCTGCTCCCACTCTCACCCCAGCTACCAACCTGCTGCTCCCTCTGAAGCTAACTCTGCTCCCTCTGAAGCTATCTTGCACACGCCTACCACCAGCAGGGGTCAACATTCCTGCCCCCGCATAAGCAAACTGCAGATATTGCTCATGCAAAAAAGGATGTGTGCTGGGGGTAAGGGGAGGTAAGTTTCGAGGAAAGATACTAATTTGAGAGAAGGGGCGTTCATTGAAGAGTTTTCTCGTGGGGTATAATTCCAGGAATGTATCATGGTTCATTGGATATTGTGATTAAGTTAAGAACAATTCTTAGAACATGACCTCAGCTGCAGTTGGTGCTGAGCCAGTCCATAAGATAGGATTCGACTTACTCAGAATACCGAAGTAAGGTCAACAATGTATAATAATAGGCCTAGATATAACATATAGATGTAGATAATACCAAAATGGCACCTAGATAATTGGAGCAATTTAACGTATTAGTGCACAGTATTATACGTGTATGCCACATCATCAGCTTCTAGACCATATTGCTCAGGTATCAGTATAGGACAGCCTTCCTCGCGTTAGAGACCCATACATGAATGCCCCCACTACCCTACCTCCCTGGGGGCTCCTTATATGTTTTAAACCCCAGTTCAGACGGCAGCTCCCCCGGCTCACTAAGTGGATACACTCAGCAGGACTTAATTAATGCCTAACCACATGTAGAGCCCCTTAATGGGTATAATCTACACCGGCAGGCAGCAGGGGAGGCGGTGTGCAGGGGTAGGAGGAGCAGGGGCTGGGTGGAATATGGAGCTGGGCAGGCGGGGTGAGGGGCTGAATGTGGGGGTGCATGGGTGGAGGTGGGCTGAATATAAGTGGTTGTTTTGACTGTGCAGGCATAAACACGGAGTGTCTGCTCCGATGAGGGCCTACTGTATTATATAAGGAAAGCACGGGGTGCCAGTAGTTCAGGAACAGTAGAATATTCTGTAGTTTTACAGTATATACTACGGTATTAATATACATGGGCAGTAGAATATGTTGTTGGCTTAGAGTATAATATGACGTGTTAGCTCTTAGCTGAGTTGACAGTGTGTTATTGCAGTTTCATATGGAATCCACCACCAGAAAAGTAATATTAACATGTATGTGTTCACCTAGAGATATAGTAAACTCATATATAGCATAGATACCCTGCTAAAATAAGGCATGCCTCGTTACACTCAAACGTAGAAGGCTTTCCAGAAGCGGGGAGGGTGAGAATGAAGAAGACTTTAACATACAGTCTATAGGAGTAAGTAGTACATGGGAATGAAGGCCTGACGCAGGTGACGCCGTGTAATGGGTAAGGCCGGGTCCAGATGAAACGAGGAAGACCCGTAAATACAGAGATAAACACAGAGAGAGAGAGAGACAGAGAGACAGAGAGACAGAGAGAGAGACACAGAGAGAGACAGACAGACAGAGAGAGAGAGAGAGAGAGAGAGACAGAGACAGACAGAGACAGAGACAGACAGACAGACAGAGACAGACAGACAGAGACAGACAGAGACAGACAGAGACAGACAGACAGAGAGACAGAGACATACAGACAGAGACAGACAGACAGAGACAGAGAGAAATATACAGCCATGCAGTCACAGAGGCAGAGATAGAGGCAGAGAGAAGACACGGGGAGTGTGGGAGTGAGGTTGGCAGGATGAATCTGTGTGCGGCTGATACAAGCCCCTAACGTCTATCTCCTACCCTGCTACCACCAGGAGACCCTCTCCTCCCACAGGAACCCGGCCCGATGGTTCAAACGCCGCCCACCGGCCTCCGGGACCGGATACCCCGCCCTCTGGACGATGGGGCCCAGGGGGTTAGACTACCGCCCCCAGGGGGCAGCAGGGGGAGGTAGGCGGAAGGGCCCTGGTGGAGGGAGTAATCCATATTGACGGAACAGCGGGCAGATGCTGGGGCTGGATGCAGTGACCATGAGTATCCTGTTGGTTATAAGGCCGGGATAGGACCCTAGGGAGGGGAGTGAGAGACTGGGGGGACTGGTGGTTGGTGAGTAGTGATACAGGCAGGGCTATCCATCATGGACGGGTGGGAGGGTGGGGGTAGGGGACATGTAGAGGACACCCAGTAGACACGGTGTGGTCAGTCAGTCATAGAGCACAGAGTGGCACTCATGGTATGTAACCACAACTGGTATTGACGCAACAGTCAAACACCCCCAGTAACACATTCTGAAATACATGGCGGGCCATTTTCGATAACCAATCTAATTAAGGCATCATTCTCAAAACTTATCCAGGCTATTATTTAGCTACCCCCCCCCCCCCCCCCCCCGCCACAAATGAAAAAAAAGAAACTCACCAAAAAACTTCAATTGACCATCGTCAGTTGACTGCCTTCACCCATTGGTCCATATGAACACGAGCCTGTATGTAGACTATGACATGACCATGCCCCAGTTACCGTCCTGTTAGTTCTAGCTGAGCCCTTGTATACACGTAGAGGCACGCCCATGCATCGCACTGCCTTAACCTCCTCTCCCATAACTACCACAACGCGGCCACACCCATACCACAGATGCTGCTCTCTGCTGCACCGAGCAGTTCAAACAGCATATCCATGCACGCACCGTCACAACCACCCATCGGTGTTTTTCTTCCCACTCCAATAGAGAACCTACTTTGTCATGATGAATTCGTTGATGTGTACATGTCTGTGAAATGATATAAGTCTGCAGTCTGTTTGGTTTATGTAGTAAAAGCTCACTCCGTTATGCAATAATCAAAGCTTGAAGCAATACTTTCCGGTGTACCATCTTGTGCTCTGATTAGAGGATGTTAGCTTTTTATACAAACAAATCTCAGCTCGTGAGAGTGTTACCTGAAATATTGCCGTCTATGAATTTTACCAAATGTAATCAATTATTTAATTTTTACAATGCTCCTAGTTTGTAAGGGATTCTTCAAGGATCTTTCTACGTGCCTCTGTCTCTATAGTTAGAGTACGCCCTATCCCCCACCCTGTACTCTATATACCTCCACCCCTGCCCCCTCCGCCTGCCCGCACCGGACGTGGCGGCTTAGTGTAATGGCTGGTAGTTCCGATCCTACTCCGGGTGGCGGCGGGGTGGACAGACCGCCTTCCTGCGGCGGGCGGGCCGCCTTCACGGCCACTGAGCCGGCAGAAAGCCGCCAGTCTGCCGCCGCCACTACCGACCTGCACAGGACGGGGGTGTCGGGGTGGGGTGGGGAGGGGGGGGGGACGTTAACCCTTACAGTTACAGCTGCCTGTCTCATAGAACCCGACTGTCAACGGGACAAGGCTTCAGCTTTCTATTGGTATTCAGTCAGGGTACGTCTTGGGCAGACCTCTCTCGGTCTGTTTATGATAGTTTACAGGATGTTTGTACATTTTACAGGGTTGTTGACACTGTATAGCTCTTTAACTGGTGCGGACTTGTTCCCGCGGCCACTCTGTTTACACTGACACCATCAATCTCGTGAGACTTTGGTTCTGCTCTCGTATTGTAGCCTGTTCCCCGGGAGCTATGGTGTGTGAGTGGCTGGTCACTGCCTAAGTCTCACGATAAATGGCGAGCACAGAACGAACATGGCCGCCCATGATCTGAAGCCCTTACACCCCGGTATCATATGTTGGTAGTAGAGTAGTACATGTATGCATGTGAATCCATGTGAGATATGGTATAGAGTTGACCATATAGATTGCTTTCCCACAAAGACCATCCTGTGACGTTGCAGCTGGTTGAGTGTAACTCCGCCTATATATGCCGGTGCTTGGTTTCATAGGGGTAGATGATGGGGGGTATTAATCCCCTAGTCATGATCACTTCCCTCACCAATCACGTGACATGACGTGTTTTCTAGGATATTTACACTTAACTATTGACTTCAACAACTTGAGGTAGTCTGAAATCAGCTCTACACGTGTCACCCATACTCTACCCCCCCCCCCCCTAGTACCCAGCCCGTCAGGCACCGCCCCATACATAGCGCCCCCTCCGCCCGTCTTGCTGCCGGCGCGGGCCCGGAGCGGGACGGGCGGCAGGCGGGCGGCGATTAGACCGACGTTTCCCGTTCCCTTTCTGCCGACCTAATCGAATCAGCACGGCTCGCTGGGCGGACAGAAAGGGCGCCCGGCCGCCGCCTTTTCACGTTGTCGTTTATCTATTTTGCCATTTTTAATCGCACTTCAGAGCGGCCCCGCGCGACCCGCCGACGCCCCGCGCGCCCCAACCCACTGCAGACCGACCATGTGAGAAATTGGTGAAATTGCATGAGGGTAGGAGTGGGAATTAGCGGGCGGACGGAGGGAACTAGACACGGGAAGTCAGGAGGGGAAGGAGTGTCGGCAGGGGAATGAAATGGGAGAGAATGAAGCTAGAGGTGTATAGGGAAGGTGAGACATAGAATAAGGAGCGAGATGAGGAAGGAGGTATTGAGAAAATACATGAGTGGGTGAGTGAGTCGGTGAGTGTGCGAGTGAGTGGGCGAGCGAGCTAGCGAGTGAGTGAGTCAATGGGTGAGTGAGTGAGTGAGTGAGTGAGAGTAGTGAGTGAATATAGTGAGTGAATGAAGGGAGTAAATGAAGACAATGAAGGGAGTGAGTGAATGATTGGGTGGGTAATGGGAATGAGTGAAGGGAGTGAGTGAGTGAGTGAGTGAGTGAGTGAGTGAAGGGAGTAAGTAAATGAGTAAGTGGGTAATGGGAGGGAGTGGGTAAATGAGTGAGTGGGTAATGGGAATGAGTGAAGGGAGTGAGTGAGTGAGTGAGTGAGTGAGTGAAGGGAGTGAGTAAATGAGTAAGTGGGTAATGGGAGGGAGTGAGTAAATGAGTGAGTGGGTAATGGGAGTGAGTGGAGGGAGTGAGAAAATGAGTGAGTGGGTAATGGGAGTGAGTGGAGGGAGTAAATGACTGAGTGAGTTATTGAACCACCGTGACAATACACAATGAGTTCTAAAATATACACAAATGATGGAATGACATAGAGAGAATTTACATGAACAATGAGTAGGGTGGGTAGGGGTGGTAGGCTGGGGTGGGGTGGGGGTGGGGGGTCAGTATGGGGGTATGGATGGGTGGGAGGGTGGGGGCACTGTTGAGTGAAGTAGGGTCTGTGGATGACGGAAACAGGTACTTACCGGTGTTAGAGAGACGACTGGAGATCGGGCCGAACAGTTGGTACGGATCTGAAAGCAGACAAAAACACGGGTCAGTCAGTCGTCTTATACACCCGGCCGGCCCGTCTCCGGCGCCGCCTGCGCCACCCGCCGGGCCGGAAGTGAAGTGCCCCCGGTCAGCGCGGGCGGCGCCAGGCGGTGTCCGGAGCAGTCATTAAACATTCATCATGGAGGGTAATAGCATTAGACGGCCGCCATGGTTAAGGCGCTATCGTCGGGCTTGCAGCTCCGACCCACCCACACCACACCCTAATAGGATTCTCCTAAAGCGCTCAATCACAATATTTTCTATAAAACCCGCGCGGCGTCGGGAATCAAAGCCCGGCCCGACATCTGATGCGATTTCGGCGATCGACGATGCGTGTGTGGGTGCTGGTGGGGCGGTCTGAGCTGCTCGGTAATTAATCGTCAGATGGACCTCTTGTGTGGCTGCAATCTAATAACAGCCGTGCTGACAGGGTCGGGTGGGAAGGGTGATGACCTGCCGACAGGACCTGCACCCTGTGAGCTGCTCTCTAACCTGCTCTCTAACCTTGTGAGCAGCTCACGCGGCTATTCTGATACCCATTCATCCCACCACTCGACTGTTCAATAAAATCCCAATGTTCTGTTTTGTCCTTTTCAATATGGCTAGGACCCAGACTTTACTCCCTCAAAGAGCCCCATGAGCTGGTCTGACAAAGCTCTCTGCCCTTTACCCACTTACTTCATAATATTTTCTGGAACTATAGTTTTTCCTAATCCACCAAACCTAACCGTCCTAAGCTGCTCAGGTTTGTAGATTCCTATCATCGCAAACATCTAGTGTTACCCACTGATCATTGAGTTTCACCTATCGATCTCACGCCTTCTGTCATATAATTATAGTCAACAATCGCAAAGAGTCTGTCTGGTTACTTAGAATAGATACAAGGGGCCCATGTCAGGCCAGTGCACAGACAAGCGGAAGGGGTGCTCTGTGGCGCCCCGGTGCTTGGCATCCTTTCTGAGTGGCTGCTCACATATTCTGGCTTTGAGTGTGGCGATCTCTACCCGTGGCGCTGCCCTCCTAACCTAATCTGCCCCCCCCCCCCCCGAGCTGCCCCCACCTCCAACCCAGCGTCTTCAGCTCGTTCCGAAAGCTGACCCGTTAGATATCCCCTAGTCACTGAGCTCAGGTTGTTTCCTATACGAATTGACTATTATGGCATTTCCATGTCCTTCTCTACTATTCCTATAGAGCTGCTCCTTTGTATAGTGTATAATATGTACCATGATAATAAGTATGTATCTGTCACCTCAAAATATGACAGTATCGTTAAGCTGCCGGCCTAAATATATCTGCTTCTTTCCTTTATATGTCTTCCACTTGTAATTTACCGAGTATGTCATGCTCTTTTGAAACATATATCCTGACTGTCCGAGGACGGCTCACAGTTGCTGCATCCCTATAAAACCACTGAGCAGTCCCGATCTCCATGAGCTGCTCCCGCGGGTTTAACACTGAGCTGCTGACTTTTACCACCGGCCGCCAGGGGTGCTGTTACCTGCCCTGCCCACCACCACAACTCCTGGTGGACACTAAGGGGCTTACTACTTCCGCCTGCAGGGTGCATGGTCCATCCTGGAGTGAGGGGTGTCGCTCTGGGGTGTATATGCACGGTGAGGTAGAATGGGATGTGACATTAAACTGCATGTTGTATACACAAATGTAAGTAATAACAACAGTATGAAAGATGCCATCTAAAGAACTGCCTCGTGTTATGGTCTATGATATCATAATGTCATTGTAGCCAATAAAAGTGGGGATATTTATGACACTATTAATGCCATTATTTATCCTAATCTAAATTGCAATACCCATCTATCAAGGTTTGTGAAAATTGTAGAAGTCTCTCAATGACTATTGGATGCGTCGGATAAAGAACCCAGCTATTGAAAAATGCTTTCCTTGCCTTTGTGTTAAAGATACTACAAGATCTATCCAATCAATGACGACAAAAAGATTACCAAGCACACCCTTCAGATGGAGACGCTACAAATGAGAAAAAATCTCAAACGAGACAGGCCCATCCCGCAGTGGGAGCACTGCGAACCGCAAATCTTGCTGCACGATCCCACTGGGACTGGCGGCGGGGGAGGGGGTGACGGGAGGGGCCCCGAGTATTTGAGGTTAGTCCCTTAATGATTATAGACTTTATTCCGCTTGACATGCAGCAGTCGTCCACTTTGTAACAAAGGCTGTGTGTGGGAGGGGCCGCCTCCCTCGGGCTCACAAATATCCCTCCGCCCTCTGTGATTTCTGGTCGATAATAGCGGGACAGTCGTCCTGGAAATCCAGGTCTCTCACTCGTCAACGCAGGCGAGAGGGATCCTTAGTCGGATTTAAGCCCACGAGGAGACATGCGGAGAAATGCAGAATACTGGAACACCTCATAGTTCAGCCCAAAAAATGCTGACATTTCTGTATGGTTCTGTCGGCACTGTTAACTATCACGTGATTTCTTTCGTCTTAACAGCACTGCCGTGTCAGCACTGTGGCACTGTTATGCTAACACTGTCATGTCAGTGTACGTACTGTCAAACCAACAATGACAAATCAAATTCATGCAGACTGTCAGTGGCCTGTTTAGACTCTCAGACCTGCAATGCTAGCAATAATAAATTCTGTCAACACCAAATCAAAGAACCAACCAACACCAAGTTAAATTGACTGTCAAAATACAAGTTAAATTGTCTGTCAATATCAAGTCAAGTCTAATTGACTGTCAACAGAAAGTCGGAATGTTGCCAACACCAAGTCAGAAGGTCTGTCAGTAATGTGACGTTAGAACTGCTGTCAGGTTGCTGGTACCCTTCAGCCAGCTCAGTCAGCCTCGCAGGAACCAGTCACGACACCAATGTGATATTCCTGGGAGGTGTCGGGGCGCCTCCCAGATCACATTTAGCAGAATACGGAAAACGGAGTTAACCTTTGGAAATAGCAATTACCGCATCGCATTTGCCGCCAGCCCGAGGTCGGCCACCCCCTTACCCGAGTTTCCCGCCCCCTGCCCTAGTGGTCCGCCACCAGAGGCGCCAAAGGCGGCCTGAGAGAGGGGGGAGGGGCTAGTAAATTGTGTTCCGACCCACGGCTGACCAAATGCTGGACAACACTATAAGGACGTCTAGTTTGTAGAGTCGATGGGGGAGGGAAGGAGGGGGGGAGGCTTGTGTATAGTATAAAATATATAGGTGATAATGGAGCATGGGTAGATAGTATTGGTTATGTGAATAGCTGAAGATTATCTCTGCTGTACCTTAACATTCTAATGTGTGGGATAGATGATTATGTGACTATGGCTAGACTCGCATAGCATAACAATAATAGTGGCGGGGAGGGGGGAGGGGTCATACATTTGGATTGCTCTGTGTGACCGGGTGTCATAAGGTCATACGTCTGTGCTCGTCCCCTTAGAAGGCTGTCTGTGTGTGTGCTCACACAGGCAGCAAACCTACTTCACACCCACCCACCCTGATTGATCTGTGATTGGCCTTTGATCTAATCAGCCCCTCTCTGGGTTGACTCAGCCCCTCCCCTATACCCCCTACCCTGCCCCCGGCCCCACTAAATAGCTCGTCTTAACCTCATCGGGTGGCGTCAACTCAATATGGAGGCCGTCATCACAGAATTGATCATAGCCCCACAGGGGGAGCGGGTTGTCTCCCAGCGTGATGCTCATCTTTAACACCTACTTATGTGAACTAGTGGGCACTACCAATAGTTGGTACACGTACCAAATGGTAGTACAAGAATGTACATATATAGAAGCCCTGCTTCTATATGGTCCTATCTATTTTGCTTATGAATAGCACTTCTGCCATGACATAGTTTCTAACTTTTACTACTGCCCCTTGACTACCTCTTACTCCTCAACCCACCTCACCTTCGTCCTCTGCCTCACCAACTCAGTAAATACAGGATGTCGATAAGGCCCGTGTGTTGTAAACCTATCTCTGACCAGAGACGGTTACAGGTCAGCCGACCAAAGACCCCCCCCCCCTAGACAGCTCTAGCCTTTTGTTGACAGACTAGACTTCTTTAACCCCTGTCTACCCAGCTCCCCAACCCTCTCTTCTATCTCTACCAGCAATACATCATATCGCATTTGCCGCAGTATTTTACTATTTTAAACCCTGTTGATTGAAGTTGTGAACATATAATATCCCTTGTACAATATACCCCTGCACAGTTTAGAGTCTGTGAAGGCTGTCTTCCATCATGAAGTACCGCTCTCACCCAGTCAAACAGCTTAGATGGTCACTTTCCTGCCCCTCCCTATATCCCTGACCTGCTACCCCGTAATCCTCTTAACATGTTCTCACATTGTTTATTCATTGTTGCATCTCGTTGTCTTAACCCTTCTCCTCGTGCCCCCTCCTGCTCCAACATCCAGGTCTTAATCCCTCCCATTTCATCCCCCTCCCCTGGTCGTCCTGTTGGTTCCTATATACTAGAACCTTACCCCCCCCCCCCCCCCCCCACACACACACACACCCCTACAGGCAGTCATGCAGCAGAGAGGCAGGGTGGTGACGGCCGACTGGCGGCCAAATCACCACCGCCAGGGCGCGCTCCGTCCAAATCCAATCGGCTGACGATTTAGTGGGCGGTGGTGACCGGGCAGCGTGGAGGTCGGCCAATTCTATTTGTGCCGCGCTGAGGGCGTGAACGGAGCACCTTGTGTTGAGGGGGCCCACGTCCCCCAGCCCCCTCCCCTACAATAACATATGGCGTCCGGCGGTGGAGGCTAACGTATTTAGATACCTCGGTGGGCACGGGAGACCAATAGTGGTCGGAAATGTCGATGGACAATTTGACTCGGCAAAGATTTCTGCTAAACCGATTAGCTCTCTGGGTCGGAAAATGCTTTCCTGTGATTTGTAAATGCAATAGACACGGAGGACGAGGTCGGGGTCTTATCTGGGGGTGGCCAGGGTCGCCGCCTCCACCCCCTACTCTGTGTCCCTGCGCCTCCCACACGGGGCTCATGGTAATGTATTCTCTATAGCCGCTATCACAAACCACCACGCCCCACCGCCCCGCCCTATGGCCAACTCAGGGCATGTAGTGTGTAGGCAGCCATCTTGTCCCCTCTCCTAATTTGAGCTAATTAATATCGCAAATCATTGCGCAAGATCAAAATATCATTAATCACTTTTAGACAGTCATCTTAATGGTCCCCCGGTAACATAGCTGACTAATGAAATATGGCACCACGTCACCGGGTAGATACTAGCCACGGCTGGAGTCGACCTGCTCGAACCCTATAGAACGTATGCGGTTTTACACTCGCACCCTGAGGTTTACTGCAGACTTCTGTGTTTGTAACGGCTGGTGTTTCCTTGTAGACATGAGCTCATAGAGAACTATCCTTCCCTCAGTCCCTGCATCACCCATGTCCACTGTTTAAACTGTAATACCCTGAATCTCCTCTATACTTCGGAACTGAGCAACGCTTTAGTCCCGTAAAATATCGCCTCTTCTTGCAGACATGTAAGGATAGGACCCGCTATACCATTGCCATTAAATGATTTTATATATTACCTTTAAATATCGACTCATATCATGACGCTATTGCATTGAGTGAATTGAGCTTTAGGTCGCCCTCTTTAGTTTAAAGTGCGTGTATTTCCCATATTCAGCGTCATGGATTGTTTGTCGGTGTGTTGTGGTGTAGTCAATGACAGCACATCATCTCTCTCCTTCCCTTTCCTCACTTTCCTGTCACTTCACAATATGCCTCTCACTTCAGGATTCCCCTACACTGACCTTTCCTCCTCCCCCTCCTACCCTGAACTCATCAACCCTTGACGGGAGATTATGATGCCATAATATTTATTTTATTTTTCGTCATGATGTACCAATGTAGGGCCCCAAGTGGTGCTGCTGATACATGTATGCCTCGGTGATGCATTCATGCATCACGCCGACAAAAGGACATGTTGATTAAACCACTTTCCTGCTATTAAAGGGTTAGCCCCCCAGTCCCCCCTCACCCCTCCCCACTTACCCCGTCCCCTCCCTAACCCTGGAGCCTGACCCCTTGTCAGGCTGCAGTCTGGCGGCTATCCTTTATGTGCAGATAATGCACGTCTACAGCGGGTCGGGCGCTGCTAAACCAGCCGTGTAATCACCACCAGACCCTGGCCGGGCTGCCGTTAGGCTCCTGTAAGCAGTCAGCGCCCGTCAACATGGGGCACCCTCCCGTCAGCAGTCAGCTCCCGTCAACATGAGGCACCCCTCCCGTCAGCAGTCAGCATTCAGCGCCCGCCAACATGGGGCACCCCTCCCGTCAGCAGTCAGCAGTCAGCAGTCAGCAGTCAGCAGTCAGCAGTCAGCGCCCGCCTACATGGGGCACCCCTCCCGTCAGCAGTCAGCGCCCGTCAACATGGGGCATCCCTCCTGTCATCAGTCAGCGCCCGTCAACGTGGGGCATCCCTCTCATTAGCAGTCAGCTCCCGTCAACATGGGTCACCCCTCCCGTCAGCAGTCAGCTCCCGTCAACATGGGGCACCCTCCCGTCAGCAGTCAGCGCCCGTCAACATGGGGCATCCCTCCCGTCATCAGTCAGCAGTCAGCTCCCGTCAACATGAAGCACCCCTCCCGTCAGCAGTCAGTGCCAGTCAATCCCTTATTATATAATATTATCCCAATATCACCAATATAAGTATGTTTTTCATATTTCATAAAAGAGTTGGAGATAAGATCTTAATATTCACCTTGTGTCCGCCACTGTGTGTGTGAGTGGTCCAGGTTGGCTTTACCCATTCCAGTCAAGCCGTTGGTCGAGTAGCCTGCAATGTAAATGTCATTGTTATTATAATGTACAATGTAAGTTGTAACTACGTACGGTGTAAATATCCTAGTATCTTTCTGCATTCCATCGCCGTTTGCATGCTTTAAATTAAGTAGCCTGGACACTGGTGCATTTGTACATAGGATGTGGTATCTGTACTACACAGCGGTACACATTATGCTTATTCTCACGTGCTAAGTAGCCCGGGACACACAGATTATTACAAGGGCTGGTTCAAGTACTGCTGGTACCCGTGCTGACAATAGACCATGTCAGTGGCAGGACGGCAGGTCACCAGCAACCAGCTCACTCACATGTCAGACGCAGCAGGGACACAGGGGGGACGCCAACACCCTACGTGCTGAAAGGACCCCCCCTTCCCTCGACCCCACTCAACCCTCCTCTCCCTCACACATTCCTTTATGCTGTCTCCTTCACTCAGCCAACTGCTCCTAACAACAGCAGCAGCAGTAGGGTTTTGCTGCACGCCTGAGATCAGGAGATCAGGGGATCACGGCCTGGCAGATTCAGGCTCTTTCCTCTTGGGGATTTTAGAGGCTGTTGAGATAAAAGGTGAGCGGATCATGCAAATCAGAATATTATGATCAAATTACGCAATGCTATATCTGATATAGTATACAGAAATAGAACTCATCCACAGTTCTATAATTATACTATTATACTTACATTTTACCTGACACTCACCCACAACTCCATATACTACTTACAGTCTCACCCACAGCTCCATGTACTACTTACGGTCTGCCTGACACCCACCCACAGCTCCATGTACTACTTACAATCTGCCTGACACTCACCCACAGTTACAGTCTGCCTGACACTCACCCACAGTTCCATGTACTACTTACAGTCTGCCTGACACTCATCCACAGTTACAGTCTGCCTGACACTCACCCACAGTTCCATGTACTACTTGAAGTCTGCCTGACACTCATCCACAGTTACAGTCTGCCTGACACTCACCCACAGCTCCATGTACTACTTACAGTCTGCCTGACACTCACCCACAGTTACAGTCTGCCTGACACTCACCCACAGTTCCATGTACTACTTACAGTCTGCCTGACACTCACCCACAGTTACAGTCTGCCTGACACTCACCCACAGCTCCATGTACTACTTACAGTCTGCCTGACACTCACCCACAGTTCCATGTACTACTTACAGTCTGCCTGACACTCACCCACAGCTCCATGTACTACTTACGGTCTGCCTGACACCCACCCACAGCTCCATGTACTACTTACAATCTGCCTGACACTCACCCACAGTTACAGTCTGCCTGACACTCACCCACAGCTCCATGTACTACTTACAGTCTGCCTGACACTCACCCACAGTTACAGTCTGCCTGACACTCACCCACAGTTCCATGTACTACTTACAGTCTGCCTGACACTCATCCACAGTTCCATGTACTACTTACAGTCTGCCTGACACTCACCCACAGTTCCATGTACTACTTACAGTCTGCCTGACACTCACCCACAGTTCCATGTACTACTTACAGTCTGCCTGACACTCACCCACAGCTCCATGTACTACTTACAGTCTGCCTGACACTCACCCACAGCTCCATGTACTACTTACAGTCTGCCTGACACTCACAGTTCCATGTACTATTACACTCACCGACAGCTCTGCTATACTTTACTACATACAAGTATGCCTTGGATTCACCCATTTCTACTGGGTCTAATGTTTACCCCCTACGTTCGGTGACAAACACCCACAGGCCGCCAGCCGACCTGGGACGGATTAGCCACCACGAGACCCTGCAGGTGGTGTTCATACAGCCGTCTGTCACCACAACACCCCAGCCCTGAGTGTAGGACCCCCTGGTTATACCACCTACACCAGAGGTGCAGGGATGGGAATACCAATGTCTGGACGGGGGGGGGGGGGAGGACTATAGGAAAGACTACAGAAAAGGGACAGTCAGAGGCAAGAAGATAACACGTTAGGCTTCGGAAAGACAGGGACCTGTTATGAAACATCACCACCAGCAGGAGCTCCATTCACAGTACTGGTAGTGGATCTACACTCTGTATTCCACACGCTGTGTATGTGTTGAGCCATACGAGCCTCCTCCACCCCCCCCCCCACGCACCCACACACCCACACCCACACCCACACCCACACCCACACCCACACCCATACACCCACAGGGACGGAGACAAACTGCAGTGGGCGTCAATCACACCGTACACAGCAGATAGCCACCCTCCACAGGGGATCAACCCGGCCGGAATTCCGGGCATGTCCGCCTACCGGAACATTAACAGGGGCTAAGGGACGGGCGGGGGGGGGGGGCGGGGGGGGGGGGGTTATGATATGTGGTTAGCGCTAGGGGGTATGGGCTGTGTCATGGGAGGTCTAGGGTGTTGTGGATGGTCCGGCCAGGAGAAGGTGTTATGTGGTGGGGGTTACCATGGGGGGGATGGGGAGACATGATATCGGTATACGTGTACATGTATGTATATGTGAAGGGCTGCGGTGAGGAGAGAAGACGGAGGGAACTAGACATGGACGGGGAGGGAAGGACGTGAGGATGAAGGGTGGTCGCGGGTATAGCCGCGCAGTATGTTAGATCTGAACCCATAAGTGTGATAAATGAAAACAGCTTGATGAAACACATATTTAATACGCTAAACTCCAGACCTGGTATAGTGAGACGTGAGCTAGTTCTAGCGATTTATGATGTCTGAATGAACATTGTGTCTACGCATTGTGTACATGATGAATACCCACGTATTTACAGCCTTATTCTCTTTGATGTTAATGCTGTATACACATATATGTATGACATCATTCTGATACACTGCACCGCCTCCCCACACTCACACTAATGACAACCCTCAATGAGGCCGGAGGAGGGTGGCATTACCAGTTGTGGTATTTATCTGCCAATAACTCCCTCCGGCTGACATATTGTTACATTAAAGTGGTTTTAATGCCCCTTGATGAGCCCCCACTGCAGGCTGTCACTGTTTTACCAGATCCCCAACCCCCCTCTCCCCCCCCCCCCCACACACACCCCATCCCCCCCCTCATTCCTTGTCTCGCAGACGTAATCACGTGATTATGACGTGAACAGCCGCCATCTAGGTCGCTAATTGATAAAATACGGAACGCCGAGGAAGCTCCCGGAACGATCACGGATGCCGTCAGGCGGAAGGGCTCTGAGTTGGTGGATGCGAGATGGTGGCTGGGGGAGGGGTGGGGTAGGATGGTGAGAGGGGTGGTTGATGTAAAGGCTAATACACATTGATACACTGTTTAACGTTAATACGCTGTAGTAGTTCGCCCTATGTATCCATCAATTTCTGCCTGAGGCGGGGGGTGGGGGATTAAAGCCTGTTAGGGTAAGTGCATGTAGCCGTTTCCTCTTTTCCTTCTTTCTTTGTATTTAATCATATATCTATCCGATAGATTCCTCTCTATAGCAGGGTTTGCCGGAGCATTAGAATAGTGGCATTTCATCTGAGGCGGTAACCCATCTCTTGAATTAACTTGACAGCTTCCTCTATGGAAAGTCTACCTTGTCTTTGAATCTAACAATATCAGTTTGCCAATAAGCGGCACAGGAAACCATTTGCCCCAATATCAGTTGGTGAGGGTGCTATCCAAGAGTCCACTCCAATCTTATCAGACTGGTGCTGTGAAGTTATAGACGCTGTATCCATACCTTAACATCCGCCCTCACCGCAACTCCTCTACCTTCATGTCCACCATAACCTTCCCCACCGCCCTCCACGCACACCTCGCCCTCAGCTCCCCACACATAAGTGGCGTTTAATATAGTGAACCTAGCGTCTCTCCGACCAGACCGGAAGTCCTCAAGTCGGCTTCCGGTTGATAGAGGAGGGTCTCGCGGGATCTGGTGGATGTGTTCAGGGACGGTGGTCGGGGTGTGAGGAGGTCAGAGAGCTGTCATCAAAGGTGCTGTGTCCTATTCACACCCCTGCCCTCTATACCCACACCCACAGGCACTACTTGGTCACGTGCTTAAAGACGTGCTCTAAGTGGCGCTACCTCCCGACGGAAGGCCGCATCAAAGCGGAAGGAGAAATGCGGTGCGCACGGCGTCACCACTTCCGGTTCTAGAGGATGCCGCGCGGGGCTCTTTGGGAGATCTGCGCGCGCAACCAATTCAGTAACACACTCTCAGTGAAATCGACGACACACCAGTACGTCTTTCGTCGTGACGTATTGGTTGACGTCACAGAGAGGTCACAGGCACCCCTAGAGGCACTGTCTTATATGTGGGGTCTATACGTTTCCGGTCAGCAGCTGCTATTGGGAAAACAGGAGTCTAAGTAATGCATCAGGGGGAGTTTCAGTGTGTCTTCAAAAAAGTGTCCAAAAAGATATTCACTTCAAACTGACGAATATTCTACATAAATCCTCAGAACGCTTAATTGTAGCAAGCTTATGATTTTAGATTCTTCATGTAAATGTTGTCACCCTCACAGAGAGACAGTCATCCATAGGTCTCATTGGAGTTGACATGGTTTTGTTATGAGTAGCTCAAAAACAGCTTAGAGAGCAGGTCCAGGAGCAGGTCATGTTGACTGGGTGTAATCTGACCTGGGTTGACCCAGGGTGCAGGGTGTGTTCCCCTGTAAGATAGACCTGGCTGATTAGGGGCAGGGTGTGCTGATGTGTGTGTGTAGGGGGGGGGGTAGGGGCTGATCTCAGACCGGGTTCAACTTGCCGTGAGATCTGTATAATCGGCGACCAGCAACCCTGCAACCTCCACCCGAACCCCTGGAGGGACCCACTGACACAGACCTCCCCCTCACCCCGTCCTCCTCCCTCCTCCTCTACACAGACACAACCCCTCAGGGACCTCTCCCCACTTCCACCACCCACCACCCCACTTTGATAAACAGCTCCACCAGATTTCGAAATAAATTCCATAATTTCGGCGATGAATAAGCGTTCACGGCGGCCATATTGACGTCACGTCAGAAGTCATGGCGGCCGTGTGTGCGGCGAGGCGTGCAGCCACAATCCGGCTTAGTAGGGGCTGCGGGAGGAAGGGGAGGTAGGGGGTGTCTTAGCCGGGTCTGAATCACGGCTGCCCCACCATGCCCACTAACACGCTCCGTCTCACGTGCAAAGTGAAAAGCAATGGAGCGCTGTGTGATGTAAACGAGATTTCAATTACTCGGCGTGGTCTCGTGAGATTACGCGAGACGGGACGCGGCGTCAACAGACGCGCCGTGAGCGGCCAGCTTAACGGGAGAAGACGCGAGAGACGGTGAGAGTACAGGGCACCTCTGGCGGGGGAATAGAGAAGGACATCTGTCGGGGCTTTTACTGACACTTGTCTATAAGTGTAACATGGGTGTAGAGAGGAGCAGTTATAAACACCAGCCTCCGTCTACAGTAATTTTCTTTAAACTCGGGGATATAGGGTATTGAAATGTGCTAACAATATTGTCAAATATATTATGGGCAGACATTGCTTGTTACATGTTTTTGATAATCACAATTTTCTCAGTTGTCAGAGCTAATCCCAGAGGGAGGCTGGTTCATAGGCAAGCTAAAGGACCACTACATAGGGTGAGAGGACATGGTGGGGGTATGGTGAGTGGAGCAGCGGGTCACCACGGGGCTAGTGTCAAATGAAAGTCAGTAGCCCCAGGTTGCATTCTACTCGACCTCTGATGTGTCTGACCAGTAGAGGTAGGGGAAGGTGTGTGTGTGCCTGTATAAATATGCCTCGGTGAAGATGGACCGGCGGGAGTAGGAGTTGGAACTTGCTTCTTTAGTGCAAGAAATGGTATTCTTCATATATATAAAAGCACATGTGGATTTTGGGCTATTCTTTTTGTGTTTTTTTGTGTGTGCTTGCAACATAGTAAAACATATGGGGCAGAGTATGAGAAGTATTCGGGGGGGGGCTAATGGAGAGTAGATTTAGGAACGGACATCTGCAAATATACTATAGCGAATCACACACGATAAAACATGGGGCATAAGAAAAAACACTACGGGAAAAGTATAGGAGAATCGGTACATGGGTGGGGAAGGGTTATAGGGGGTGCTTGGCGAAGTGGAAAGTAGTGTGTGGTGTGGAAAGTGGTTCGTGTAGGTTGGGGGTGAGGCTGTAGGGTCTGTAGTGGGTGTGACAGGGGCGGATTCAGGGGGGGGCGGACCCGGCGTGCGCCCCCCTATTTTTCTGTATATTTTAATGTAAAAATTTCCAATACCCCCAGTACATTGCCTATTTCACGCCCCCCCCCCTTTTCCAAAATCCTGGAAGGTGTGGGGTGATGCTGTAGTGGGTGTAAGGTGTTGGGTAAGGCTGTAGTGGGTGTAAAGTGCAGGGTGAGGCTGTAGGGTGTAAGCTGTGAGTGAGGCTGTAGGATGTAAGGTGTGGGATGAGGCTGTAGTGGGTGTAAGGTGTGGGGCGAGGCTGTAGGGTGTAAGGTGTGGGTGAGGCTGTAGGGTGTAAGGTGTGGGTGAGGCTGTAGTGGGTGTAAGGTGTGGGATGAGGCTGTAGTGGGTGTAAGGTGTGGGGCGAGGCTGTAGGGTGTAAGGTGTGGGTGAGGCTGTAGCGTGTAAGGTGTGGGGTGAGGCTGTAGAATGTAAGGTGTGGGTGAGGCTGTAGGATGTAAGGTGTGGGCTGAGGCTGTAGGGTGTAAGGTGTGGGCTGAGGCTGTAGGGTGTAAGGTGTGGGTGAGGCTGTAGGGTGTAAGGTGTGGGGTGAGGCTGTAGTGGGTGTAAGGTGTGAGTGAGGCTGTAGAATGTAAGGTGTGGGGTGAGGCTGTAGGATGTAAGGTATGGGTGAGGCTGTAGGGTGTAAGGTGTGGGCTGAGGCTGTAGGGTGTAAGGTGTGGGCTGAGGCTGTAGGGTGTAAGGTGTGGGGTGAGGCTGTAGGGTGTAAGGTGTGGGCTGAGGCTGTAGGGTGTAAGGTGTGGGCTGAGGCTGTAGGGTGTAACGTATGGGTGAGGCTGTAGCGTGTAAGGTGTGGGGTGAGGCTGTAGCGTGTAAGGTGTGGGCTGAGGCTGTAGGGTGTAAGGTGTGGGCTGAGGCTGTAGGGTGTAAGGTGTGGGTGAGGCTGTAGGGTGTAAGGTGTGGGGTGAGGCTGAAGGGTGTAAGGTGTGGGTGAAGCTGTAGGGTGTAAGGTGTGGGGTGAGGCTGTAGGGTGTAAGGTGTGGGGTGAGGCTGTAGGGTGTAAGGTGTGGGGCGAGGCTGAAGGGTGTAAGGTGTGGGGTGAGGCTGTAGGGTGTAAGGTGTGGGGTGAGGCTGTAGGGTGTAAGGTGTGGGGCGAGGCTGTAGGGTGTAAGGTGTGGGGTGAGGCTGTAGTGGGTGTAAGGTGTGGTGTGAGGCTGTAGGGTGTAAGGTGTGGGGTGAGGCTGTAGTGGGTGTAAGGTGTGGGGTGAGGCTGTAGGGTGTAAGGTGTGGGGCGAGGCTGTAGGGTGTAAGGTGTGGGGTGAGTGGTGGCCACTGCAGCCTTACAGCCCGCTGTAAGGACGCCCAGATTGGCGGGTAACGAGGAGGTATGACCAACCCTCTACTACCCGACTCCCGCAGCGGAACCGGACCCGCCGCCATTACATCAGGAAGTCGGCCAGCAGGGGGCAGCAACATTACCTGGCCCACGCTGCGCCACCACCGGAACCGGAAGCTGACGACGACGACGACCGAAAGGACCGTGTTTGGGGTGGGGTGAGAAGGAGGAGGTCAGGGAGAAGGGGTAAGCTAGATATGTGAGTGTAGGAGGGGAGCGGGAGAGGCAGGATGGCGCTAGAAGGGAATAAAGCTAAACAGACGACCGACTCACTCCTTCCTGCCCGCTCTCGTCGCCGCGCCGCGCCGGAAGTCGCCGACAATTTTATTAGGTGGTCGCGTGTCGGGGGGTGGTGAGTTTTATTGGCGACCATGTCGGATCTAAAGGCGGTGAGCAGGACGGGGAGGGGCGGGGTGGTGGTGGGGTCGTTGCGTATAGCGATGGAGACATGATAGCATAGAGAGCTGTGACTGTAACCGGCTCTCGTCTGCATCACTACTTTGCTACTATACTGCCATCGCCATGGACATTATCTATACACCAAGGTTAGTGTCATAGGCGAAATGATATGTCTACAAATAAGACCTACTACCAGAAAGAGAAACATGTCTGGATTAGCATGCAAAAGTCTGCATGCTGATACATCTACTTTAGATGCAGTGCTATGGATTAGAGCGTAAGCGAAAATCAGTTTTTTTTCTGAACTCCACCCCTGCAAGCTGCATTCTGAGACCAGAGGCATACAAGTACCAACATCTAATGTTGGACGCATATAGCACTGTACTATCCACACTGGGTATCTATACGATACATCCATAGTCCTGAGCGTCTCATACCCCATTCGCTATCTGCCACGTACGTTACCTAGCTTAGTACGGTATGAATGCGTCACACTAAATGAGACGTGTCTCCTGCACCCTGTACATAATGAGTAGGCTCCTGCCTCAGTACAACCTGCACATATAACTACATGTGTAGGTGTCTGTAGTACTGTATCACAGAGAGAAGAAACAGCGTCAAAAAGGAGTCTAGGTTGCCTCCAGAATTACTCCCCTCTTTAGGAGAGTCTAGGTCGCCTAAGGAAGTCTAGTTGACTCCCTGGCTGACCTAAGGGAGTGACATGGGGGATCATATGACCTGGAGAGATATATGACTCCCCCAGGTGACTCCCTTAGGTCAGCCAGAGAGTCACCTAGGCTCCCTTGGGCAACCTGGACTCCCCTAGAGACGGGAGGCATTCTGGAGGCAACCTGGACTCCCTTTAGACGCTTTCTTTTCTCCGTGTAGGATGGGACTCACCTTGAGGTTCTGGTCCTGGCTGAGAGCCCCACGTGCTCCGCCCATAGGCGGAATCTGAAACACATCAAATGGTGCAACAATTAAGTTAGTTTTCATTTATTACAAAAGCTGTAGAACTATGCTACAAAGGTATGCCTGTAAACACTTTTATTGGAGGAGACAGAATTGCGGATTGGAGTTCACATTCTGCGTCCATATCCATGTCCCACACGTTGACTTCTGTCTCTGATTATTCCATGTATGTATGTTGCTTTGTGAATCAATTTAGATCCATGTTGACCTTTTTTGTTTTTTCCCCGTATTTTATGATTTATTACTACATGTATACACCAAGTTATCCAGTCTACTTGTGACGGATAATCATATTCATCGACATGAAATATGTAATATATCTGTCTTCATGAGATCAAAGTCATTGTCTATATTTAAAGATAACACCTCCTGCCTTCCTATATCTATACCTCTTCACGTCCCCTCCCAATCAAGGCCTCCCCAGACCTTCACCCACCTGCTGCACCACCCACACCTCTCCCCGCCTCAACCTTCCCGCCCACTACCCCCCCCCCCACCCCCACCTCTTATCCCAACCCCCATGGACTCGATTCCACATTCCCTACTCCACCCAGTCCGCCTGCCGCCCTCCCGGACGTTCTCGATATTAAGTCCGGGAAATGGTGGTCCTCCGGGCGGTCCTCCAGGCCGGGTGGCCCCAGCCCTGGAGGTGGTTAGTCGCCACTCCACGTCCAGAGCAGGCAGGGCGGTGGGCCTGAAGGGATGGGGGAGGGGAGGAGGGGGAGATTTAGTGAGCAGGAAGCTGACAAACACACCTTAATATACGTCTACTGGGGCAGTCATGGGAAGGGGCGATCGTCGGAGAGTAGACTGTCTGAGTGTACGGACAGTTACATGACCATGCACATGCAGATGTGCCGTACATTTATGGTCAGGGGTTCATGATCTAATTGATATAATTCAATAATCAGTTGAATATACATCTGTCTCCCAAATATAGGCTGTATATATGTCCACCCCCCTCCCTGTGTCAATTTACTTCTCTCTGCACTGTCTCCCTCGTAATACCCACCACATGCATGTTGTTCTTAGTACTAGAGGACATAATAAGATAACATGGCCCCTACCTTGATACAGGTGGCTTGAGTCATTGCGGCCTGTAGGGGAGGTACGGCCCCAGTAAGAAGCTGCAAATAAACAGTAAAACTTATCATCTCTGACTACTGTTACTTGTATTATTAATTTAGTATAATATTTAGAATAAAGTAGTAAAACATGGATATTGTTAGAAAGCTCAATAAAATGGATCATGTGTTATGTGGGGTTTAGAGAGAAAAAAAATATGAGGGAGAGAAAATGATGTGTGAATACAGAAACAAAAGAGAGCACTAAGTCATCCGTACAGCCAGTATGGACCCGGTGTGAACGCGGTATACGGGAACAGTGACTCTGCGAAGACCAGAGATTGGGAGATTATAGTAACCTCACCGAACCGTTCACTTATGAAGGCTAACCATAATGTGGTACATGCTTCAGAATCAGAGAGGTTCACAAGAAAACGGTGAAGAAAATGGCAACATAACCTTATAAAACGAGCATAGGCGTACATAGAATGCTGTGCACGGTGCGGTAGTAGTATACGGAAAGTGGGTGCCGAGTCAGGATAGCGAATAGACTGGGGACTAAGTAGTATACGAGAAGTGGACCCATGTTCAGGTGATAACCGGAATTCTTAGAGAGGAACAGTTCGATTTTAAGATATTGAACGTGTATATTACACACAGAAACATCATGTCTCATTAGCAGCCTAGTAGGAGGACTAGTGGTCAGGGTAGACAAGATGGCGGCATACACAAGACACCCTCTACTACTGTTAGAGCTGGAGGCAGGCCGAGCAGTGGTCAGTGGTCAGTGTGTGTCCAGTCAAGTAGGACAAAGGGGTCTGGGAGTGAGTCAGACAATGAGGCGCCTGCTGTAATACCATCAGCATCACACTGAGCCTACGTACCGGTAGTCTGTATGCCTCTAGGGTGTGAGGTAGAGGCGGACCATACAGGGCGTATAGACAGGCGATATAGGCACCACGAATAGCATATACTATGTTGGCATTATATTCTCGGGAGCAGAACGTACGTCATACAGTACAGCGTGACCCTTATCAGGCTTATCTCCCCAAAGGTAACACCTCCCCAAAGGGGTCTAGATACATAGGCAATGTACTAGAAAAAGGTGTTAGAATCCTTATCGCAAGAGATCTAGTTAAACTACAACAAAATGCATTGCAAAATCTGAAAGATATTCAAAATATCCTCTATAATCGAGATGCACTTTGTTCTAGTACCAATATTTGAAGAGAAAATTGCAAAAAGGTTACTTTTTCTAGTACATTGCCTAGGTAGCTAGACCCTTTGTTTGGCCTTAGCAACGAGGCCTCCTGCTCCCAAGAATTGGCGTGGTTATGTTAGGTGTCTATGTATGCAATCCGTTGAACCTTTACACTGGCCGGAAACCAGCGAATCTTTACTAAACTGTTCTGTTTAGTTGTACCAGGCTGGGTATATTCATCAGTGGTTATCAGAATAGTGTGCTATTCAACTTTGAAGATACATCTTAATACAATGTACTTATATTCCTGTATGGATATGAATGGTTTAGCTGAAGTGTCAGAAGTTACAGCATACCCCCCCCCTCCCCCCCCCCCCTACACACACATACACACCTTCACGCACACAGAGAACCCCTAGGGTGCCTTCACAATGTCATTACCCCCTAGGGGTCAATGAGTTCGGCGTCCCTGTGAGCTTCCCTCACACCTAGTTAACTACAATCATCACAGACATCCACCACCAATACACTCCCCTTCTTTCTCTCACACCACTGCCCTTAAACCCTGGACTCATAGACCCTACTATATCATGTACACCTGTCAGCTTTCTTTCCTTCATTGGGATCAAGAGTTATTGACCTGGGAAGAATTTCTGAAATATACTCCATAACATCAAATGCCCCCCCCCCCCTAATGTCATCATTATCATACATCAACTGTCTCCGTACCATAGACGTTAACATCCTATAGTATACCAACCAGTCCTGCGATGGACACCGTGACGTCATCTATGACGTAATTACCGCCTAATGACGTCAACGCCTTCCAGGTCGGAAATGTCAAGATCTAATGGTGTGACGTCATATCCGCTGCTGCGTCCGGTCCGAGCCGGTGTGTAAAAAGGGTATTGTGTGGTGTTGTGTGTGAGTGGCGTGCATGGGGTTGAGTAACCTTCCTGTGTAGTGTGTACCATCGGTTTTAATATCGTACATGTAACTAAACAGGGACTAAAGTATGGCGATAATACAAGTTTGCCAGTGTTTTACCATGTGATACACATCCCTCCATGACATATTGAAGCTATATGCAGACGACATTTAGACACTGCCCGTTACAACGCGCCGCCTGGTGCTATTTTTAACCGCTCTCATTCCGGAACTGAATGGCCGGGGCTGATCAGTGTCGGAAACGCCCGATGGCGGCTCTTGGGTCACACTTTCCTTATTTATTAGTCGCCATAACCTCGGCAAGATACGATTAGGAAGCGGCTTTGGGCATGCGCCGACCGCCATTGTGTCGTTACAGACGCGCTCCCTAGGGGGCGTGACGGCGCTTTGTTGTTTCATTTACAAAGATGGAAATGAACGCTCGCGCAGGCGCACTCACCGGCTTACGGCGACAAACCCAACTTCATTGGATCTAAATTTCAATTAAGCATCGTCTATAGGTTCGCCAATCACCTGGGGAACGCTGATTTCTGTAGCCGGAGGGCGGGATGGTGAGGGAGAGGATGTGGTGAGGGAGAGGGTGGGGCGTCTGAAGAGGGTGGCTATGCCCAAGCGTAGGAGTAAACCTATCTCTAGGACTATTTGTGAACATACTACACCCTTCTCCGAAATACATATATATTTTCAAATCCTTGCTAGACATGCTTATGGCCACATCACTGTAATAGAATAAGACACACCATATATGCGATTTAAGAAGCGTCATTCTGAGGAAACCCAATCCTAATCTACAAAAGTCTCGTAATCGGAAAGCCTCGTCTTCCTCGGGGCCTTCCTCCACCTTCTACTTAGTAGTACCCCACTGTCATAAATCCTTAGGTTTTGTTATGTCTAAAGCCTTCTGATTTTTTGTTCCTAGGGGATGAAGAATGAGATGCTTTTTGCTGAGGTTTTACAAAGTGAGTGCTCCAATCTTGACGCAGCAGTCGGGGCGGTATCAGGTTAGAGCCCTTTGATGTTCATCTCCCACGGCCGGTCGTCGCGACCCCTAACGGAGCGCCGATGAACCAAAGCTTCTTTATGATCTGCTGATATCTCAGCTGTCAATCAGACCCTCCCCCTCCCACCCGGCTCTTATCGCACAGACTCACTCTCCCACGTCGGAGGTACATTAGTACCCTCGCCCTACCCATCCTAATTTACATATCGCCATGGGAACGTTCTTCCCGCTATAGATAGCTTTCACTGTCCGCCTTGCTCATTTGCATATTGTTTGTGTCGGCAGATAACGTCGTCATTCACGCCGCCATGATGGGGCCCGGCCAGCAGACGACATTTGCCGCGGCAGACGACTTCGGGCTTTGTTTTGGCGGGTAAGGCGGCGGCCATTGTTATGTATGAGGTCCTACTCGTCCATCATGTAGGGACCTCACACCCTTAGTTACCGCTGGGTGGTCTATACCCCTATAAGGGGTCATTCATTGCGGGCCGCCATCTTGTCCACCATCTTGATGACATGTAGCTGGTTCTCACAGACGAGCACCCTATATAGTCGAACAGTGGTTTATGTGAGACAAGAACCAGGGAGTCTATCTGTATCATTTTCTATTTCACTCTTACTGCCAACATGCAGTGTATAATAGCTATGGTTACACCCCAGTGCCCCCCCCCCCCAACCCTTTAGCGTAAGACACACGCGCCCTGTATCCCCCTCCTCATCCCCTAAACCGGTGCTTAACACCGGCGCTAATTCTACTTTATGATTTTGTCGGAAGGTGTGAGCAGGACGGTGAGCGACCATTCCGACAGGGGGCGGGGCGATCGGTAGGATTGGGGGGGGGGGGGGGTATCATGGGTGGTACATTCGCTGCATGATAAAGGGGATCAGAAATCCGGAATCACCTTCCCCTTTCCCCACCCGCACAACTCCCCCGCAGCCCTCTGCTCTGCCCTCCTACCCTGTTACCTCCTTTCATCAAGCAGACCTTTGAGGACCCAGGGCGGGGGTAGGCGGAGGAAAGCCTGTTGGGCATCAAAGGCCTGACTAAGGCCGCCTAACTGAGGCTTAAAGCTAGGCCTAACAGGCTGTAAGGCAGCGCGGGATGCTGTAATGGTATTCCCCAAAAACTGCGAATAAGGGGAGACTGACTCCAACAGGGAGTGTGTGTGTGGGTAGGGGGCGGTAGTGGGATGGGAAGTTAGAGGAGGGGGAGGGGATAAAGACTCAATAGGGAAAGGGGAATGAGAAGGGAAATAAGGGAGAGTTTAGAGACATCGGGAAGTGCGTTGTATATTCAAAGACAGGTGCATGCAGGGACAGGCACACAGGGAACTATGGTGAGCGGCCAGTACGTCATTATACAGCGGACTAGACTGGTACAGGCTGAGTGAGGGGTGTATGGGGCTGAGTTAGATGTGGGCATGAGGCTGAGTGAGGGTGTTAGTGCATGGTGTTGACGTGTTGACGTGTGGTGGCGGCTGGAGGCAGGCTGCAGGGTTAGAGGTGTGTGTTGGGGAGGGGAGGGTGGAGGGAGGAGGGGGAGATAAGAGCTGATGGGCTTACTGAGCACGCACAAAGCCTGATAAACCCTCCCTACTAGAGCAGCTCGGACTGGGGTCAGAGGTCTACCGGAGCAGCTACTGAGCAGTTCCCTGAGCAGCTCTCCCCCACAAGGCTATAGTCTGTCTCTGGGCAATTCAACCACAGACAGCTGTACCCTGCTATTCTAACTTCCCACACGGCTCACTCCCGTGAGCTACATGTATTACGGGAAAAGGACAATTACCATATTGATATAGGGTAGACTATACATGTGGATGGGCAGTTTCCTTTTACCTTAGGCATACGCCATCTTAACTAAATCCTTTCCGTATATTTTATGGAAATAACCTGCTCTCTGACATAATTCATGACATGTTCTGTCATTCTACGTCCAACGAAAGGGGCGAAATGGAACAGCACCGGACTATTCTCTGGTGCAGTCTCGCCTGCACGCACGCCCCAACTCAGTATACTACTCGGGTAGACCAGGCATGAGGACAGGCTATTACACGTCCCGGGTTCCACGTGTACATATACCATTCCTATTTGAGTTTCCTGGATGGTGAACTAATCATAACAGACTATGAAGGGATACTAAGATGAACTGTATCCCAGCCATATCGGCCAAGGTTGTTTTTACACAAGAGAGTGTTTGAGACAGGGCGGCGTGTGGGGATGCAGGAAGGAGGGAATCATCCTAAGGTTCACCCAGGGCACTCAGTGTCATACGGGTACGTATGGACCGGGTGGTAGGTACGTCGCGTGACGCCACGTCACCTTACCGGAAGTACCCGTCAGAGATTATCCCGTCGTGCCCTGCGCTCCGGATTACCTGCCCCCAGACGCCGTCCGCGTCTACCACTGTAGTACCAGTGGCCACCCCTGGGTGACGACGTAGACGTAGATGATGACGGGATTACGTCACGTGACCTCTATTCAACAGGAGCACCTCTGCCATGGTGCACGACGGCGTCTCAGTGCGTCCTTGACCTTTATCGGGCCACATGGTGGCGGTAGTGCCCTGGCGGCGGCGTCTGGAACTAGCGGGGCGCGCTAATTGTCTAAACACTTTGTCCATGATTCAAGATGGCCGCCGTCACGAACGTCGACCACTTAGCGCATGCGCACAAATGGCCGCCGACAACGAGGCGGCGCTGGTTAATTTGGCCGGTCACGTGTGTTGTTGATGGCCGTGAATCGATGCCGTGCCGCCTCCCCACCTCTCACCACCACCTCTCATTGATACCCCACACACCACTCTTATACCACCCACCAACCTCTTTTCAGCAATGAGCTTATCTGGATTCACTGCACAAATATTATAGGTTCAATAGCCCTCACCAACCAGATCGTGATAATTATATAACTCAAACAGCATATAAAACAATGTATATAATCAACCATCCGACCAACACTCTCATTTTACGAGGCATTTTAGCCAGGATGCTGGCGACCTGCGCGCGCAGCTTAGGGACGATTGTAGGAGTCTTCCCGTCGTGCTGTGCGCGTGGTGGGATTTCCCGTGGGAGGCAGGAAGGAGAGTGTGATTTGTGACGAGGTGGTCCCCGCTGGTAGGTAGACGTGGAGGAGGTGGAAGTGGGAGGAGGGAAGCGGGAGGGTCTCTCTAGACTGGTGCTACACTAGAGTGGTGCTGAGCGCTACTATTATAAAGGCAACGCTTGGAGAGTGAGCGTATTTAGCGGGAAATGGCGCGCTTTCTGCAGCAGCCGACATTTAGCGTGGCTGCAGATTGACAGAGATTAAGGCTAATGAAATAAAGTTTTCGCCGTAAATTCCCGCTGCCTCCCCCTGGCGGCAAGTCACGGCATCCGGCGTGGATGTCGTGCTTCCCGCCGCCCGGCCCCGCTTTTTGCCGCTTTTAGAGGTAATAACTTAATTTGAAGCAAATGAGAGGTTTCGTCCATGGCGTGAGGGGTAGAGGGAGGTGGGTGAGGGGTGGGCTGAGACTGCGCATGAAAGGGAATTACGCCCGTCGGAGGCTGCTGGTAAGGATTGGCAAAAAGCGCGGTAAAAGCCACATAAATCATGCCCAATGTCGTCTGCTCCAGGCAGGTCTAAGGTAGTCTGAATATACGGCGATTCTGTAGATAGCATGTCGTCAGTTTGTGTGGTATATTCTATACACTGTATAGCTCTGTAGTAGGTGCCCATGCTGTAGCTCCCAATAAGTACATGCTGATTAGTAGTATGGCCGGGCATTATCGTTTGTCATATGTGTCTGATATATCATTATTATTGCTTTTGTAGAAATTGTATCATTCAATATGCATACTTCACTTCATTTGTCAAAATTGACATCAAAATGTATTTAAAAAAACTGCCTGGCTTCTGTTGATCAAGCGAATCTATAAAGGCCGTGCATACACTTTTATAAATGCCCCACACTGACACGTGATCAATATCGAGGACAGATTACCCTCTCAGCAATTGAATTGCATGACATGGTATTACATGGCATGGATGGCAAAGACGACAAACTAACCGGTCAGCTACCATTTATAACACAACATACCTTGTATGTCATTCTAGGTATTTCTAAGTGCACACAGGAATCGGGTGTAAAGAGTGGAGTTATAGAAGAGGCAACCAGCACATCACAATATGGCCCGAACCATACTCCGTAAGAGTTGTCATAACTCAGGAATAGGCCGTCTGAGAGTTGCGACTGTTGACAAATAAGGTCGGGTCGCGACACGTGCCGTCACGGCTGTTTGCAAGTGTACCCCGGGGGTATGTGGACGCGGGTGGTGGTGGTGGGGGGGGGGGGGCACTGATAGAGTGGTTGTAAGGGGGTGAAAGTGAACTAGGGGTTAGATGTCAATATAGGCCCCCACTATACTCACTTACCACGTCACACTGACGGACCATGACGGACCCTGTTGACGTCTTACCGTAAATTCTCGCGTAGAAGCCGCGGCTTGTACGCGAGTCAGACCCAGCTTTCTTTTGATACCAAACATGCCTATATAGGGTGCGGCTTATACGAGAGTTTTTTTTTATTAGTATACAATTACCAAAATCGCAATATTCAGACCCCCTCTGCGGCTTATATAATTTGGCAGAGTTAGGGGTGCGGCTTATACGCGAGTTAGGCTTATACGCGAGAATTTACGGTAGTCTTTTACACCCAAATGGTGCTTGGGGGTCTGCAGCTATGGGGGTTCAGCTGAGGTTCAGGATTTGTACACGTGGTATGTGGAGGCCTGCAGCTATGGGGGTTCAGCTGGGGTTCAGGATTTGTACATGTGGTATGTGGAGGCCTGCAACTCTGGGGGTTCAGCTGGGGTTCAGGACTTGTACACATGGTATGTGGAGGCCTGCAGCTATGGGGGTTCAGCTGAGGTTCAGGATTTGTACATGTGGTATGTGGAGGCCTGCAGCTATGGGGGTTCAGCTGAGGTTCAGGATTTGTACATGTGGTATGTGGAGGCCTGCAGCTATGGGGGTTCAGCTGGGGTTCATGACTTGTACACGTGGTATGTGGAGGCCTGCAGCTATGGGGGTAGAGCTGGGGTTCAGGACTTGTACATGTGGTATGTGGAGGCCTGCAGCTATGGGGGTTCAGCTGAGGTTCAGGATTTGTACATGTGGTATGTGGAGGCCTGCAGCTATGGGGGTACAGCTGGGGTTCAGGACTTGTACATGTGGTATGTGGAGGCCTGCAGCTATGGGGGTTCAGCTGGGGTTCAGGACTTGTACATGTGGTATGTGGAGGCCTGCAACTATGGGGGTTCAGCTGAGGTTCAGGATTTGTGGTATGTGGAGGCCTGCAGCTATGGGGGTACAGCTGGGGTTCAGGACTTGTACACGTGGTATGTGGAGGCCTGCAGCTATGGGGGTACAGCTGGGGTTCAGGATTTGTACATGTGGTATGTGGAGGCCTGCAGCTATGGGGGTACAGCTGGGGTTCAGGATTTGTACACGTGGTATGTGGAGGCCTGCAACTATTGGGGTACAGCTGGGGTTCAGGACTTGTACATGTGGTATGTGGAGGCCTGCAACTATTGGGGTACAGCTGGGGTTCAGGATTTGTACGCGTGGTATGGAGAGGCCTCCAGATGGTTTAGGACTTGTAGACTGTCACAGAGTTCAACTTCTTGTCCTCGAGGGACCGACATACTCCTGAGGCATCTCCCACTGCTGAAACAACTAGCACTAGGGTGGCAGCATACCTACTTGCCACTTGTTTATCACATGCAACTGTAACTGCAAGCGTCACGGCCTAACTACACTCGTGGAATTAAATGTGATTAACAAGTTTGAGTAGGGATGCTCTATCTGGTCTACATGCTCTGGATAGCCATCCTTGAAGTTAGGCTATGTGTTGCAGCCATTGGCTGATCCCTCACGTAACAAGATGGAAACATTCTTACTCAATACCTGATGTATGACTACGCTTAGCCTGAAAACAAACAATAGCCAGACCTATCTAACCTATAATTTGCCGAGCATGTTGCCTGAAACACACCTTTTTGGCCTTATGATATATATGCTTTTCAGGAATTTTTATAGGGACTTTTATAGGAGGAGAACAAGGATCTTGGTTGGGGGGGCTTATATGATTATGATTTTATATAATGTTACATGTGGGAGCCTCTTATTATTGAGGGGGGGGACCCTACCCCTCCCCCTTTTCTGTCCCTGGGGCTTTTGGGCAGGGCCTGTGTCTAGTCTATGGGTTAACTAGGGTGGTGGTTGGTACGCTTCATTAGGCACAGTGGAGCTGAATGTGAATGCCATCAGGGTGTTTAAACGTTTACATTCTGGAGGTGACCTCTCACCAGTTATCCCTCTCACCATCTGACCTCTACTGGATGCTCCCTACTGTCTGTTAAAGGTAGTCACACATCTAGATGACCTCTCTAAGCCGCCCATGCCACAGTTGGGTACATGTCACACACCACCCACAATATGTTGTTATCGGTGACATAAAATCAATACGCATGTAGCACAATGGAATATACTCAAATGCCATTTGAGGAAAAGCGTATTTTTCCAATGAATGTATTAGAGGTAGTTTTTATTTTAGTCTACACTGATAATAAAACCTATAGTCAGTACTGACTATACCATCATATTTTGACCCCCGTAGTCAGGAGACTATACAACTTAGTCACATATTAGTCATAAAGATAGTCAGTAGTGACTATATGTGGATCACACAAATTGATGATGTCACAGGAATGTGTGCACAGGAAACAGTTAGGATTCAAATTTGGATGGTCCATGGACTTCAGGTAGGCACATCCTCTCCTAAACCACTGTTCTATGGATATCCCTGCTTGTTATATGTTATGTTACAGTTGACTATGACAACTTAAGATGTTATAGGGTGCATGAGTTCTCATGTTTGATAGAGTTATCATGGTAATTTGTTCCAATTTTGATCACATAGACATACATTAACAGTGTATGTCCAGACTGACAGAGCATGATAGGCCTACACAGGAGCCTGTCACCTGCTCTGACTTATCCTAGCCTGTCCCCTGGCCTGTCTTATCCTAGCTTGTCCCCTGGCCAGCCTTATCCTAGCCTGTCCCCTGGCCTGCCTTATCCTAGCCTGCCACCTGTCCTGCTTTATCCTAGCCTGTCCCCTGCCCTGCCTCATCCTAGCCTGTCCCTGCCCTATCCTAGCATGTCCCCTACCCTGCCTTATCCTAGCCTGTCCCTGCCCTATCCTAGCATGTCCCCTGCCCTGCCTTATCCTAGCCTGTCCCTGCCCTGTTTTATCCTGGCCTGTCACCTGCCCTGCCTTATCCTAGCTTGTCCCCTGGCCTGTCTTATCCTAGCTTGTCCCCTGGCCTGCTTTATCCTAGCCTGTCCCCTGGCCTGCCTTGTCCTAGCCTGTCACCTGCCCTGCCTTATCCTAGCCTGTCCCCTGCCCTGTCGCATCCTAGCCTGTCCCCTGCCCTATCCTAGCTTGTCTCCTGCCCTGCCTTATCCTAGGCTGTCCCTGCCCTGCTTTATCCTGGCCTGTCACCTTCCCTGCCTTATCCTAGCCTGTCACCTGCCCTGCCTTATCCTAGCCTGTCACCTGCCCTCCCTTATCCTAGCCTGTCACCTGCTCTGCCTTATCCTAGCCTGTCCCCTGCCTTGCCTTATCCTAGCCTGTCCCCTGGCCTGCCTTATCCTAGCTTGTCCCCTGCCCTGCCTTATCCTAGCCTGTCACCTGCCTTGCCTTATCCTAGCCTGTCCCCTGCCCTGCTTTATCCTGGCCTGTCCCCTGCCCTGCCTCATCCTAGCCTGTCCCCTGCCCTATCCTAGCTTGTCTCATGCCCTGCCTTATCCTAGGCTGTCCCTGCCCTGCTTTATCCTGGCCTGTCACCTGCCCTGCCTTATCCTAGCCTGTCACCTGCCCTGCCTTATCCTAGCCTGTCACCTGGCCTGCCCTATCCTAGCCTGTCATCTGCCTTGCCTTATCCTAGCCTGTCCCCTGCCCTGCTTTATCCTAGCCTGTCACCTGCCCTGCTTTATCCTAGCTTGTCCCTGTTCCTGTCCTAGCCTGTTCCCTGCCCAGCCTCATCCTAGCCTGTCTCCCGCCCTGCCTTATCCTAGCCTGTCCCCTGCACTGCCTTATCCTTGTCTGTCCCCTGCACTGCCTTATCCTAGCCTGTCCCCCACCCTGCCTCATCCTAGCCTGTCCCTGCCCTGCCCTGCCCTATCCTACTAGCCTGGCCCCTGCCCTGCCTTATCCTAGCTTGTCCCCTGTCTTGCCTTATCCTAGCTTGTCCCCCACCCTGCCTTATCCTAGCTTGTCCCCCGCCCAGCCTTATCCTAGTCTGTCTCCTGCACTGCCTTATCCTAGCTTGTCCCCTGTCCTGCCTTATCCTAGCCTGTCCCCTGCCCTGCCTCATCCTAGCCTGTCACCTGCTCTGCCTTATCCTAGCCTGTCCCCTGCCCTGCCTTATCCTAGCCATGTCTACCCTGCTGAACCTTGACCTGCCTTTAGTACTTAAGTTTCCCTTATTTCTCATGATTGACTATATCTATTAGTCATGGTGACTACTTTAGACCATGAAACCATTAAATTCATAGTCACTTGACTATATAGCCCAAATCAGCCGATTTAATGGCTGACTATAGGTTGACTATATGACTAACTTACTATAGACATAGGTGACTAACTTGGTATAGTCGTTTTTGCTACATTCATGTGACTATAGAAATGTAGTCCGTAGTGACTAACATTTCCAGGTCCATTATTATCAGTGTATATACCATGCAGGAAACGCCATTTACATATGTATGTTTTGAATTTACCAAGACAACAGTCGACAACAGCCTCATCTCATTTTCACCAAGAGAAATAATCAACTAAGACGTAGTCATCGTGTTTACCTGCTGTCCTTATCCCGGGCAGGTAACAGGAGGCTGAAGACGCAGCCCTGTACCTGTCATCTGGTGAACTGTATGTAGCCATTAATCACCTCTACCTGTCCACATGCCCTCTATATCTAGTAGCTGAACGGTGATCTAAAGGAGCATTGCTGTGCCACACAGAAAGGACGATCCGCATGGAGGAGCGCGGATCATCCTTTCTGTGTGGCTGCTCACCTTCACCATCTAAATAGATGGAACTAATATTCAGAAAACTACCATCGTATTCATACGCATTGCCGATATATAAGTTGTATGTATTTCATTCATTGATCTAGCAAAATAAACGGGTGCCTTTGTTAATGATGTTAATGAAGGAATGTGTAACGTTGACGCCAACTATGCCATGCATTGTTGGCATACTTGTCATCACAGACGGTTGTAGTATCCACCCAGTTCTGTACACTTATTGGGCTACTTTATATCCTCATTTTTGCTTCTCCCAAAGTTTGGTGATTCCCCATAATCTTTACACTGTTTGTTGAAATATATATTCAAAACGTGAAACCTGGAGATGAGAGTTGGCAACATGTAACTTATTTGTTTTTCCGTAGTGTATGCTTGTGATAAACCTAGAACTATTTGATGTATTCTAATACCCTTATTCTAATATCACTTTATGTCAGATGATCAAGAACTGACTTTGGAAAGTGTCAGTAATTTTCCGATTGAGAGCCCAAGCAAAATAAAGACATCAATTTGACGTTTTAAAGGACCGAAATTGTCTGTAATCCCCTGAAATTGATCTTTTCTCCCAATCAATAACTTGAGACATCATTAAGGAAGGAAATTACAATAATCCCGACCGGGCCCCTTCCCAGAACCCATCCTGTCTGCAGACTGTCTTTGTCTTTAGACTTCCTGAACAAAAGTGAAGGGCAATTGAGTATTGACTATTAGAACGTTGTTTTTTTAAAATCTCTATGGAGCTGTATGTGTTATGGGGTGTGGTATTGTGATCCCGATGTGCATATATGTGTTTTGCTGTGTCATGTTATTTCATGTTATTTACAATTTAATAATCTATTCATGCTTGCAACATTAACATTCTGTTAGAGGTCTATAGATGATGTACCGTAAATTCCCGTTTATAACCCGCGGGTTATACGCGAACTCTAGTGCGGATTTTACAATATCTCAAAGTCTAAGGGCGGGTAGCACGAGGGTTTTTGAAATCATCAAACAGTACTAAAATCGCAATAGTCAGATTCCAGGTCCGGTTTATAGGATTTTACCAAAGTCGGGGTGCGGGTTATACGCGGAAATTTACGGGATGTTTTATACTTGTCAATGCTTCAGTTGGCATCTGGTTTTATGATTACATGTTTATACATGTATTTGGTTTGATGCTTACGTTTTTCCTCACTGTCACAACTCTCTTTTTAATGATTATCAAAACGTTGCGCTAAGCTTTTGAATGTTACCACTATACAAATAATTGGTAAGAATGATAGTCTAGGAAAGTGTTTAAGCGCTAAAGTTCCTGAACGACTGAGACATAATTATATCAATTATTTCTAATGCTACTTTTAAAACACTGCTTATGAATCTGGCAAAATATTCAACCCCACATCTTCGCCAATTTTTCTATTCTCACATATATATACTATATGATGATTACCGCTGGAAAAATAGAGTGACACCTGCGACACCTCTATGCCACTTCGTGTGATACATCAAATTGCCTTGTCTGTTTCTATAATCTGTTTCTATAATCTGTTACAGACATAGTCTGATACGGCAATATGTGCACACTTTTCATATACTTCTTACAAGTTTAGTCAGATGGTGTCTACATGCGCCCCCCCCCCCCCCTCCAGCATACATATATCGCGGTGTTATTACACTTTTCATATACTACTCACAGGGGAGGTATCCTACGTACTATATGCGAGCAGCACCTGAGACAGACTAAATCTAAAATATGTAATATATATGATAAGAAATCATGTAAATATGATATAGACTATTACCGGAAAGGGCCACCACCCCGTGGAAGCCGGCCAGGGCACACGGCCGGAAGTAGTCCTGGTTCTTGAGTCCCTGCATGGTTGGTGGTGGAGCCTCCTCCGGCGGCGGGCGGCGTGTAGCTCCTTATCAGCAGGCTGCGGGCGGCGCCCACTCAGGCGTGCTCCGCTCTAGGGGCGCGGCCCGGGTCCCGCCCGGAGGAGCGGCGCCCGTCGGCACTGCAGCTGGTACCAGAGGTGTGTTGGCGGCCTCAGCCGTCAGCGCTGTATCAGCTCTCTTACACACTCCATGATGACGGTTATTGTAGGTACAACTAGAGGTGCTTCCCAAACTTATAACAGCCTGGAATCTTCTTTACTCTTTTGGGATGCGTGTCAATAAAGTTCTAGGTTAATATCCCTAGGTCCTTTAGAATTATAGAGTTTAAGGTAAACAATGTTAAATCACCCAAGAACTGTTGAGTTGTTAGTAAAGGTTGTACGGATCACCTTGATGTCTTCAGCCCATACCACCAGGAGCATGCTTCGGGACCTGTTGTGTTGTTGTGGTGTCCTGCCGAGGACCTCCTCCAGGGTGTTGGTCCGCGTCTTCCCCGCGTCCCTCCAGTAGGTAACTAAGGTCCCTGTCCAGGTGTCCTTCCGCCCTGTGGCCGCCTGGAGGAGAGACTTCCTGCTGCTGTTGGAGTGGCCCCCAGGATGGTGGCTGTAACCTCTGACTGACCTCACTGTACCCTGTTACTCCTCCCTCCTCCCACAGCGTCCCCTGCTCCTCCTGCTGCTGCTCCTCTCACCCTGTGTCCGGGCATGTCGTGGATCCCTCACGGCTGCTGTCGTCCCGCCTGCCGCCCTCTCCTGCCGCGCTCCTGCTGCCTCACTCCTCCCTGACCGCGTCGGTTCCGCTGCCGCCCAATAAGACGCTCATTGGTCCAATATTAGCGTCTCCCGCCATGCATTGCGCCACCCCCCACGTGACGGGCAGGATACGCTGGTGCTATCCGGCGGTTCCTTCCTGAGGAACCAGCGCCGTACGGGCGGCTACCGGGGGTGGGAGGGTGTGTGTGTGTGGAGGGGGGGGGGGTACACTGCCTGTGGAGCTGGGCTGGCCTGTACTGGGTGGGGTGGTAGTGGGGTGGGAGATGAGAGGGGCGGGGCCTGCAGACAGGAGGAGAGGAGGTACATGTGTAGAGCCGCTGCTGCTACACCGTTAGGAGGTGATCCCTGCTTGTCCACATCAAGCCTGCCACCACCTCCTCCTGTGTGAGGGTGCTGGGGGGGGGGGGTATCAGGAGGGTGGCAGGACGAAGAACTAAGGCAGAAACAGCACCTTTCTATTTTGCATTTCTGAGTTCTGGTATATACGTAGAAAATACATGTACCACATATATAACATAGCGGTGTATAGGCGTGGGTAGAAACAGGATGATACAGTTATGTGTAACTTAATGCTGAACGTATACGACTGAACATGAATCACATGAATGGCACGCGGGATTCCCATGGTTCCAAATTAGCTTGATTAAGTATAAGTCCCAATACACAGTAAATGTGCACTTTAATAAAGGCTGCAAATTAGCCACTAGTCCATATCTGTCTTCATACAGCAGAACAATCTATATCTTATCCCATCTGAATGAGTGTATGATAAGCTAAATGGATTATATGTGGCATGTCTATACACCCAACTCGGCTATGATATGACTTGCTGTTCCTTGTCCTCCATAACCATAACACCCCTCAATTGCCTCAACCCAATTGTGCACATTCATAAAGGTGCTGTATATCAGTACTTGTGTGAATAGGTCGTACACACTGGCATGGTAAAATATGTTGACTCTAACTGCCAGATTGACATTCCAACATTCTATAAATTACGAGTACAATATTCTTTAATACGAGAATCTGATGTTCAGCCCATCTTCTCTAAATATATTTCGCCAGTCCCAAACATGATCTCAACTGCCGCACTACACCGTTCCTATATAGCTGTCTCTGTTTAATGTTTATATCATGATATAAATGATATCAAAGGACACTGCCTTATAATGTAACACAGCCATGCATGATGTTCAGCTACTCATCCCATTTTACGTAGACTTACTATACGGCACCACAGCGCCCTCAGTGGCAAACTCTACAACTACCACAGAGCCACACCATGCCTGGTTTCTACCTGTTGTCTCTCTGTCTTGCATCTATCTATATATGTTTTACCCCATAACGCCTCTCTCTTTGTCTGTGTATATCTGGCTCTGTCTATCTGTCTCTGTCTGTATGTCTCTCTGTCTCTGTCGCCCGCTCTGTGTCCCTTTCTGTGTCCCTCTCTGCGCGTATTGTTTCTCTCGTGTGTGATGAAAAGAGGTGTAGTTGTTACCTTCGCTAATTACCTTATCCCATGACTGATACATGTAGGCCTTCATTGTATCAACCCCCTACACACTTAAGGTCCACCTACCCACAGAGAGCACACCACTCCTACCCCTATTGTTGCCTCTACACCACCCTCCGCTAACAGTACTTGTAATGAGAAGCCTAATTAGTGTCGAGTTGACCTAATCAACCTGACTCAGCGAATTACTCACATCTAGGTGAGCTGCTCTTTGTTAAGTACTCTTACTAGGATATTATATCAGTTGGTATGACACTAATGTGGAGCTGTTCCTTAATTGATTAATTAGAATGTATGGAACATACTATAGCCTGCACTAGTTACAGCATACCATGTTCTCGCACTTGCTAAAAATGTATTATTATATATCACGTTGAGTCTTTACTGAGAACATCAAACACCCATATATCTCCATAGGGTCAAATAGAAATGTCCTCACCCAGGGAAAATAAACACAGAGCATTGCCCAATATAGGTAGCGATCAATTGACCAAAACCCAGAGAACAATTGTAATCGTCAGGGTCTAATATCATATTTAAATGTATACACGTGTCTACAGAAAAAGCTGAGAAGAGGAAACTATATACAACTATATTATAACATAAAAGGAAAAAAACATTGATCTCTAGTCTATATCTATCAATCAAGTGAAGACATAAAAATAATGGTCATAATGTATATATTTTAAATGGTGCTGATTAACAGTTGTCTTCCTTTCTTGTGGCCTCATGCCCTTCAACTCATCCAGACGTGTTGGAGTAATAACAGAGTTAATTAGGTGTAATTGTGGGCCTGTGTAAAGAGGGACAGTTGCAACACTCAATGAATACCCAATGAGGGTATGGGTGTGTTGGGGGTATGGGGTAGGCTTTAGGCTGAAGTGCAAATACACACAACTCGTGAGAGGTTTCTAGTGGTGCTCCCAGGGTCGCAACAACTTAATTGAAATTTAAAGTAACAAGTTAAGACGGCGGCGTGTGTGAAGTCTCCGTGTAAACTGCTACTTTGTGTCAACACACCTTCACCCTCACCCAGGGCCGCACACAGCTCGTGGTGTGCCGGACCCCCACGGGGTGGCAGCACCGCACAGCCCCCTGCCACCACACACCAGGAGCACCAGTTGACGAACAAACTACCACGTTTTCTCACATCAACAGTACACCATGCTTATTGGACATCCCACCCTCCCTCCCACCACGTTACCACCCAATATTGGCGTAACCAATGTGACCATGATCCTATGAAGGGGGTATAGCGCACAGGGGGCGGGGGTTCGGGAGAGAACAGAGTTCAACAGATTCAACATCATGTCAATGGGCGAATTACCCCCCTTTAAGTGAGCGGACTGGACAAATGTAGGCCCATCCGGTGCGCTAATGGGCGTCCTTTGACACTGGTAGGGAGGTCGATACAAGGTGAGGAGGTAGTGTGTGGCTGCTAAGTCACACAAAGACACCGCCCCTGCACCCAGAGCTGCTGTATGTACCTGTGTGTACTGCTGTATTAGTATGTGCTGTGTGTGTGTGTGGGGGGGGGGGGGGTAAACATGAGTTCTGTGCTGGTCAAGCTGGATGTATGATGGATACCTGACATATATAGATTCATAGCGGGTTCCTGTAATGGTGGTCGCCATCTTGGTCCAGTCGGGGGACAATATCTGCATTTCTGATCATTTATAGAGCCATAACATTTAAATTACATGCACCAGTAAAAATTATAATAAACTGATAAATTGCCTCTCTGCCATCATACATGTGAATATGTTACATGCAACCATGACACTATCAATATGTCGGGTATATGGGATGGTGTATTGGTTTTCAAATCAGTAGAACTCCCCAGTTTGAACCCTGTTGATGATGCATCTGTGGTTTAGAGGGGTTTTCCAGGCGACCTGGCAACAATAATCTAAGCAATCTAGCGATTTTTCTTGACAAATTTGGCGTTCGTGTAAATGGTCTAGAAAGTGACTTTGTGACATTGGGCCCTTTATTCACTTGATTCAGGCCACTTTCCGACCTGAGTAGGGACCTTCTGCCCCCCTCTGCACCCCCTACCCCCTGGGATGTTTTTTTCTACGCTCATCGCATTGATGTGATCATTCAACCGATATGACCTTGTGTATTAAGAAAAGGGCATGTCATATCAGATGTACAATGTACAATAGGTCTCCACTACCTTCCTGTCACAGCCGTATAGGTGGTACAGGTAGTACAAAATGTAGTGTGTGCACACATACATACATATAGCGGTAAGTGGTAGGAGACTATGGACTATAAACACTGCAGGGGTTGGATAGCAGCAACCAGGCATGTTTCCGTCTCGGATGTTTGTCCCAATCCGGTATGTTTCCTGTCAGCCCTTTGGTCTCCCTCATCCAGCCCCAGCCTGGACTCAGCACAAAGTGTCTCAACATGAATGTGGTAATGTAGGCACACTGGTGTCAGCCTGAGTATGTATGGGGGCCAGTTTTCCGGACGCTTACCGCTACATGAATAGCGGTCTCCAATACCGGACATCCGTGCACGTGGATACCACGTTTATTAAACACGATACACCGGGTAATAGGGTGGCTGGTAGTCCTTATGGGGAAACAGGTGCAAGATGCAGGGCGGATCCAGGGGGGGGGCGCGCAAGGGGCGCCCCCCCCTATTTTTTGGTAAATTTTAATGTAGATGGTTGAACACCCCCAATGCTGTAGGTATTACGGCGCCCCCCCCCCCCCCCCCTTTCCCAAATTCCTGGATCCGCCCCTGAGATGTGATGAAAACTGGAGAATGCTTTCCCTAGCTGATAGTATATACACTCTACTTGTCAATATTATGTCGTGGTCTAAGTATTACCATCATGATACAGTGAGATGACATGAAACAGTCTACTATCTGTTACTTGTAGTTGTTACTAAGCGTTAACCGTAATAACTAGTGGAATAAATAGCAGAAGCTCACCACAGGGGAGCCTGCGTACATGGACAGAATAGGAGCTTGGTACCTATCAAAGTATATGTCTGTAAACACTTCTAAAAGTATAAAGCATAAAAGTAGAAAACTGTGTCAGGCCTATTCAAGTATGATGTTATCGATAAGATGTATTGTGTATGCCCGGGGTGGGAGGGCACTTGAATTCTTTTGGCCGGGGTCTGCGGCTGGACCTGTGACAACTCTTACCCTTGTTAGGGCGATTTTGATGCCAAAATGTTACCCTTGTGAGGCCTCTTTCAGCCAAGTGCCGAGGTTTTGGTGAAAAAAGTAATTAAAGGTCGAATTTGATGCCAAGAAGTTACCCTTGTTAGGGCATTTTGGGCCAGAAGTGGCTAGGTTTCAGTTGAAAAAAAGAAGCAATTAGATAGACCATGTTTGTGTAAATCTGCTGAAAAGATTCCCATCTTGTGAAGAATTTTGTTGAAAACTGTGATATTTTTTGGAAAACTCGGACATTTTCATGAAAGTGGACTATTGTTTGATTTTGTAGAAAAAGTACTCTTCCCAGGCACCCACATGTGTATACAAAATATACTAGCCCCCCCCCCCCTCCCGGGGCTGTATGGTGACATGACCATGCTGTTCCCGTACTAAATGATGCCTGAAAAGTGATGATGTCATACTTGAGTGCCTCTAAGATTGGGAATGCATGTGTAATACTTGATGGAATAGCATTTGAACAAAGCCAAGTTTAACTCGATCCTAACATCTATGAGGTAAAAAGGCAATAGCATTCACAAATTAATCAAGCTTCGTAAAAATACCAATCAGTTGATCAGGAATGTGCAGGAATACTCATACATGGTCTCTGACCTTTATACCTTCTGGCTAAATAAAAGAATTGTCCATTCAATTCAATTATAACTCAAACTCCCTGCCATATGGCATGCTATCTTCGACTTAAAGTGGCACCATCACCGAGCGTATCCCACTCACAATTCTAGTACTGTTCTAGTCTACTATGTGGTTGAGTGCGAGTGGTGAGAATGCCCCTTTAAGATTTAGATGGAGTGAGCAGTCCAATACAACAAACAGGTAACTAGGTATGGGCAGGCTGTTTGCTGTTACATGTAGTATATTCCTTATTGGCCACTAGGGGGCTCTCTTGTTTGCACCGAATGCACACTAGGTGACAGCAGCTGACTGCGCACGTCCGACCCTGGAGACGGTAGCGTCTGTTATTGTCCTCCTACCTACTGGAGACGGTAGCGTCTGTTCTTGTCCTCCTACCTACTCTGGACGAATACAAACCAAATACTGGCCACTAATTAGGTCTACTCGACTCCTAAATTGGCTCGGGGTGTAATATCATTACTGCCGAAATAAATTACCACCAAGTAATGTTGATCTATCCTGCCCTCTGATTCTACTCTCGCGGAATGTAAATACAAGGTACAAGACAAATAACAAATAGGTGGTATCTGATTGTCCTTTGCTGTAGGCACACAATGGACGTAAACCACACGTGCACGGAAGCACTATTTGAACCTGTTCATGTGAGACGTAGTTAACCAACTCACCAAGGACAAAATCATTAAGTCCCCGTTTTAAAGATTAAAAACTTACGGTACCATTTCTACAGGTTAAACGTATGGAAGGTCTGCCACATGTCTGAGCAATATGTGTTTTGAATATATAGGATTCTGAACCTCTCCCCCCCCCCCCTTAGATACAATGTGTTTGTGTTTGTTAGCGGTGGGCCAGGGGACATGTCCATTACATGGTGGTACATTATAAGACATGCATTGAATGCTGTATTACATAGAAGTCACATAGAACGAGCCTCACAAAAGCTGCTCGTTCCAGGCGCAAATGACGTCACGGGCTTTAATAGTGGGTCTTTAAAACAAAGTACAAATGTAGTTACGAATAGTGACATATGGGGGGGGGGGGTCGCTTTCTAAATTTTGGATCCGCCACCGTCACATATAGCACATGGGGCTGTCACAGATTGGCTACTACGATACACCCATCAAAGAGGGTAAGGAGAAGCTGATTGATCAATAATTACTTAAGGTTTCCCCTCAAAAGAAATTCAGAGCTATTTTTGAAAACACTGGGTCCCAACTCGTCTGTTCTCCCCTGCTGTGTTTGGACACACAACATTGGCAAACTGTAATAGGGCCATCCCAGGGGAGTGGGTAGTGTCTGTGTTGTGTGTGGTAGATTTGAGTAATTTTCCACTTGTATTGAGTTGATATGGTGTAGAGATATTCGATAGGCCATGTAGAACGTTCTACGCCCAAACTCTGCATGTTGCCTTCACACCGCCTCCCTCTCCATGGGAGGTCTGCAGCACAGTGGCGCCCCCTAGTGGATCAAACACGAACAAACTGACGCTGTGGGAGCTCACAGTTTGGTCGCACCACCTGGTGGTTTGGTGGTGAACTGAGCAGTGACAAAGTCATGTCACAAACAAAATCCCTGGACATTCCTCACTTTGAACTGATAAGGAATGCATCCCTGGAAAACTCATAGCTCTGTAGTCTTCGTGACCCCTGCGTATACGTGGGGAGGTGACTGTATGTAGAGGGTGACAATGGAAATGTGTGTGTGTGTGGGGGGGGGGGGGGCGTGTCTGGGGAGGTTGGGTGAATGACATGGTGTTCCCAATGGTGTACAAACTGCTTTAAACTGCCCCTCCCATATCCACTACCAGTAGACGAACAGGCGTCCTACTTGGAATGATGGACCAGCTGCCGGATCATAATATTAAGTTATTCTACTTATCCTATTAACTTAACAAGATAGTTTCATACTTGATAGCTACAATTTATTACAAACATGTCATGATGAAGGGTGTGTCCCCCGTGAAATGAATCCCTGAACAAAAAGAAAAGAGATATATGTCTGGTCTGTTTGACCGAGAGGCGCGCCTGGTATATAATATTTATGCTAAGTGATCCACGAGAATGAGAAGAATTACACAACTTATCATCTCAATGCGCCCCCGTGATTTAAAGGGGGCAATGATAAATATATCATGTTTAAGGAAGAACAACCGATCACATGACATGTATTGTACATGCCATGTATAGACGGTTTCAAGTCAGCATTGTTTGCCGTGCACTGAATCATGAAACTATGTGAAAAGACCACATATATCACTAACCCATGAATTTGAACATATCTCCCGGTGAAATAGCTATCCCTTTCCGTAGCTACCCCCCCCCCCCCCCCCCGCCGCCTCCATCACACGTTGACGTTGTGCTCCTACCCTACGGTGCCAGCACCTGCTGCCACCTAGTGGTATTCATCAACACCACGCAAACTGTGGACGCCGCTAAGCCTAAGTGATCAGCACCGACTAGCCTGGTCACCCTGCCAAAGAGGGAATTGGGACAGGAATAATTGTTTTCCCATTCTTATGACAGCCTATCAAAGTTGTGTTGTGTTGTTTGTGTGTATGTCAGGAATATAGGGTGTCCATTTCGTTGTACAAATACAGATTGACTGACAACCTGCATCGAAACAACCAAACCGGAGCTACGCCAACCAGTTAGCAGACGTGTGACCACGTGTGAATAGTTTAACAACAAAGCAAGGACAGTCAAACCAGAGGCGTTCAGCAAGGGCGAGTAAAATATAGAAAACACACCATCTTGTAATTCTAGAAAGTGGGGGTAAAACAGAAAGACTGTATGGAGTCCAACAATTATGCATAAAACTGCTTCAAAGAAGAGGTACTCCCATCCAAAAGGAAGTAGAATGGGAAAATGATATTCTCATTCTGACATTGTTCTGGGCCGCTGTATAGTGTGTATACGGCACTAGCGCATCCTGGTACCTCAGGTAGTCAGGGGCTAAACCCCTATCTCCTTATCAGGCTAATCCCCTCCCCTCACACCTAGAACAAAGGTGCTGATAAGAAATTCACCCATGATGCACTGCTCTGGAGTCGGGGGCCTAACCACAATGCATTACTCTCAGCCAAGATGGCGGCCCCCATAGCCTAATGCGCATGTCCCGTATAGTAGAAGTGTGAGACTTACCTGGTTTGGGGAGTTTGCAGGGCGGCTCGGCAGGGGACGCCGTGTTGTAGGAGTAGTTTGATGACGTCATAGTGGGTGCGTCACAGGCACAGGAGGACGCCGTGACGTTGTTATCAGCCTCCTCCTTACAGCACGCCGACAATGCCGACAACGAGGCTGCCGAGATAACAGTCAAGTCAAGTATCACATCAATATACATGCACTAATACAACATACATGAATTGCAATTTGCTCAATTTAAATGAAAAACTTGATGAGTATGATTTGTTATGATTATGCCAGGATCTCAATACGAATATGGACGTATATGTACACCCGCCTTAACCATATTTACTATGCACATGTCCCGATATGACTTTAATTCGATGGAAATGCGTCAAATGCGCTATTCTGAGATTCGCCTCCCCAGTGGTGTCCCCATGCATTCCCTCCGGACACAGACCCAGTCCGTGTTCGCTGACCGGATCTCAGTTACGTCTGTACAGCGTGTAAACAAGACGCCAATAACAGATAAGAGCATTCAGTCAGGAACCTTCCAAACTACCCGGACGTGGTGGCTGACGTCACGCCTTCAGCCGTCCTGTGTTGGGGTTGAGGATGGGGCATGCATGATCAGTAAATGCATCTACAGACGGCTAAGGACCGTGTTAGGACGCTGAGTATGAGCACACCGATCCCGGCAGTGGCCTACTGAGTAGGAGAGTGGCCTCTGCACCAGGCGCGCGGCATGTTGGTGCTGCTATACGCACGGACGGGGCGGCTGACGACAACGCACGCCCCATACAAACCTACCGGCGCGGTGCAGATTATCACTCCCCTACATTTCTGTACCAGTGTTGTTTATAACACAATAAGTCAGCATTACATGGGATGGTATAGTCTGATTAGGCGCATGCAGTCCTCTAACAGACTTGACTGACTAGTGAGATCTTGTAACCTATGGTGCGACCTTATCTATTCATTCATTGGAAATCGCACCATATAATGGCTCAAACCGTACAAGTTCATGGGGTGTATGGTATTTTTTGTTGTTCATCTATATAATATAGATTACAGTCAGTTGCTGTAGCCCTACAGCAAAATCTACTGGAAGAAAAGGTGCCAGCAACATCTCCTGTATAGGTCTACACTATATCATTGTGGAGTATAGGACATGACGAGTATAGTGTACTCACGTTGTGACCGTAGGTAGGTGAGGTGTGAGAGGAGGATCTCGCCGTTGTAGGGGCTGGTGAGGCGGCTGAAGTCGTCCCGCGTTAACTGACACAGCTCCTTACCGTCCATGTGCATCAACTTGGCAGGGTCCACGTCGTGCAGGCTGTACTCCTTCATGGCCCACGCCAACCACGTCCGCACGTGCTCCGAGCTCCACAGGATAGGGTCTGCAACGTGAGGGAGCCAATGGTGGAGTCAACTGATGTAAAGCGGACAACATCGTGGGAAGCGCCAAAAGATCGCTTCATTCATTATTTGACCCTACTCCACAAAGACCAAGATCAATGCGTAAAAGGACACGCTAGGTGTCGTTGTCGCACCTCCTGTGATTGTGGTGTTCCGCGAATTTAATTTCTGGGGACATGCTTGTACTAATACCCTATTTGTCATATTCATACATTTTGTCTATAGTATGTGAGCTTTTTCTTTTATACCGTGTATCATTTACTTGTCAGTAAATTAGAACAACTTCAACTCAACCCCCTCCCATTTTAATGGCTGACAGAATCGATGTGGTGCAGGTGGTCGGATCAGCAGACCCGGACGTGTGGCGCATCATCAGTGTGCCTTCTTGTGTCATGTCATACGCCTTGATGTAATTACCCTAACCGCCGTCATATAGCTATAGACGTGAAGTATGGGACATACAAGAACAAGAACACAGTCTCCCACCTAAACACCACCTACCATGTCCGCCGCCATGTCCCCATGAGATATAGACTATTATAGATAATGGAATCAGGTGTTTCTCCGCACACCGGGCAGGCCGGGCCCGGCCAAGGTCGTGCGGCAGGGAGGGGCGTGCGGCCCGGGCTGTGGGCGCGGATCTAGCCGTCCTCTGCCACCCACCCGAGACACCAGCTACACAGCCTCCTGTGTCTGCCGGAAACGTCAATATTTCTATATCAGCCGGTTACATGTGAACGGCGCGGAGGGCCGGATTAGCAGCTACAAAAAGCCGCCGCTGGACGGATTAACGAGGGGAGAGGACAAGGTGTGAAGCACCGAGTCGTGAAGACAAAATACACGGGTCATAGCGGGGTCGCACCGCATACACAATAGTGGCTCCTTGTTAGGAAAATCATATAAAGCAATAGAAATTGATGTGAAAATAACCTCTTGGCATGCAAGGAGAATATATTTGACAATATTCTCAATTAGGAACTGAAGTTATCGAGAAAATGGGTATATGAGATACTCACTTCCAATAATCATTCAGACAGTCTGAACCGAATTATCCACTAGTATCTTCGTTATGTTATATAAATGCAATTTTCACATTAGCGAACACGGGGTAAAAAATAAAGGAGATTATTTTGGGTATAGTGTGATTATTAACAGTCTCCGGGAAATAAGAGACAAAATCACCATCAGCCTCTTTGTCACTGAGAAAAGGGGGAATGATAAGACATCACTAAAGATCCCATGATGTAAATTATGACTCTATAAAACAAACTACCCAAGGCTACCAGCACGCATACAGATGATAACTCTAGAGCACTGGGCATGGATCACATTTCCTGATATGAAGATAAGACTTCCCTAATGCCTCTATTATGATACAGCCATCTGCATGACGGCTTGGATCTCTTACATTAATGCCTGCCTGTAGGTCTAGCTGTGTTGTGTCGTCTGCTCCCTTTCCGTCATCAAATGTCGTCTGTTTCCTGTGTGGCTGGTTGCTCACAAGTGCCTTCCTGTGCGGCTGGTTGCTGACAACAAGTAGCAGGATCTGGCTCTTCCTGCGTGCTAACCCTGTCCCCCGTGTGTTAGACTCTAATTGCCGCCGGGCAGACTCCTCCCTCCGTCAACAAGTACCTCCAAGGGTGCACTGAGGTCAAGCAGGCGTTTCCTCCCGGCGTCCGGCGTTTTGCCGCGCTTTTCGGGTTGGCTGTCGTCTGCCCCGGGCGGCACGTGCCGCGCACGCCGCCAACAGCCAATCAGAAGGCGGCCTGGTCCTGGCTGCGGGCCTGGGTTACCGTGGCTGCGGAACTGTCAGTCAGACGGGGGGCTTAATTAATAAATTACGGCCTGGTAGCCACGCAACAATGGTAGGACTGCTGACCAGGAGCGGGAGGGGGGGCAGGGTGAGCGAGGAGGCGCCCAGCAGGTGATAGGACACAAAGGGAGGTGAGAGGGGAGGGGGTCACAATGGGCAGGCTACACACCCCTCTTGTCAAAACCCCACACGTCACAGGGCCTCCACCATCTCAATCCGGGGTCTCAATCCATTCTCTCCCCCTTTCCTTCCAGATCACCTTGAATCTCATGTTGTCCAATTTTCCTCTCACACTTTCCCTAATTGCTGCACTCATTTACCCATTGTCCAATTGGGATGGACTTGTACGTTCCCCCTGTTTAGGTCAATGATCTGCATCGTCAGGTGTATCAATCACCAAGACAGGTTCCTAAACATACGCTGAGAATACGTGACTATATCTCCATGGTTGACTGCTAATTCTAGCATTGGATATAGTCTACATATATACAAAAGGCAGAACTCAGCAGTCATGGAAATGAGTGGTAAAGATAACACTCTCTCATAAGACTAAGCATATCGAACGTAAATCAACCAGCTTGGATATAGACATTATCATGTCAATCACTTTATTTGTCGTGTATCTGACATCTGTGGATGTTGTGTTGATCCGGGTTGTTGATCCTATAAATCGAGGAGATCGCACTCTCTCACTCTTTGACACTCCTTGTTGAGGTTAATAGTTGCATTATTGAGTAATATCTATGTAAAAATTGTTAAAATGGCAAGAAGAGATAACTGCAGCGCATTCTATTATGTATCAATGACATCAATAGAGTTCCAGATCTAGCGGAAATTTGGAGAAAGGGAAAGTGCATGAGGCGCTGAAAGTATAGCGTTAGATTGTAGATTACAGTGGATTGATAGACTATTGAATGCGTCTTTCTTTTTCATTGTCTACATTACATCTACCTTTTAACCAAGGACACAAAAAGACGCTGTGTGACGTCATGACGGCCCCACTGATGTCACATGACGTCACATGACGTATGGGGCGTGACGGGACGGCCGTTATAAGTCATGGTGAGATGAGTGGTCATAATTAGGTTAATGCCTGGTCTCCATCACTTTCAGTAGTGTGTGTCTATAACTAGGAGGTCTCAATAGTCTTAGGACATGTCTCAATGAGGTTGTTGAGACTAGTGTATTGCTGTTAGGAATTTAGAACGAACCCCTGAACAAACCATTTCTCATACTCAGGTGACATATGTCAATGAGACTGTTTAGCCTGCTGTTACGTGTACATGTACCTATATCCGATGGTATACATGTAGTTAGAAGCACGATGTGATTTCTGGAACTGGTGGTACGGAGGGGAGGGGGTGCATAAAAAAACATTATGATGAAAATGATAAAAACGATCTAAGAAAAATCCCCTTTCGTCACAATTGCTCAAAACTAAGGTATAACATCATCCCTTTTCTGTTTGGATCGGCAAGGAGACGGGAAAGAAACTTGTTGTTTTGTCTAACTGTGTTGGAAAGACGCTACATGCAATATAATTATGATTGTGCCATTGAGATTCAATAAAAAATACCAAGGAATAGTCCAATATGGCAAATTGCATCCAAAATTTCAAAGACATGATCTTGAATCATCTCCCGGGGGCAGTAGCGGATCCAGGGGGTGGCCTGGGGGGCACGTGCCCCCCTAGATCCCCTGAAAATGGCCCTTGGTATGACTCTTAACTATAGGAAATGTGGTCCAGAACCCTGCCTGTGCCCCCCCCCCCCCATGACCATGTTTTCTTGGCTGTGCCCCCCTAGACCACCCCTTCTGGATCCGCCCCTGGGGGGTCATCTTAAGTTTCTTGGATAAACAAGACTGATTTGTATTCTTCTATTACAGTAGGCACTTTAATGTTATTCCATTGTCATGGTCTGTTCCTGGCCGCACAGAGAGTGTATGGGTTTAATACTGTGGTGTGGGAGGCATGAGGTCAGCCCCAGAGAGTGGAAATACAAGAGGTGAAGGAGGCGTGTGGCGGAATGCGATAACGGAGGTCACCCACACCACACTCAGATGGGTGCAGTGTGAGTTACAGAGGCTGAGCAGTCTGTGGCCATATCGGGGCCGTATTCTACATGCTGGCTTAACAGTACATTGTTCCAAGGGAATTTTATACGTAATGCAGTTATTCACATGCAATTCTATTCTTAAGTTTTAAAAACTATTTAACCAATTTGAGATGTCTGCAACAAGGTTTTAGCACTATATGGTACTCGGAAACAGTTACATTTCTTGTCCTGACAGGGTTCTGCAATACCACTTCTCATGCTGGGTCCTCTGTATGATAGAAAGATCCATTTTCAGCAATGATAGCAACCAGAAATGTTCCATTTGTAAAGATTATTAAACATTTCACTAGATTGGCTGTACTTTTACCTATGGATGAACCTTCTATATTCCATTGCCATGGTAAGGCCATAAAAAAAGGTGTGTTTCAGGTTACATAGTCCGAAATCTAGGTAGGGTAGGTCGGATTTTTTCCCTTATTATCAATGTTTTTTAAACTTTGGCTTGAAAAGTAGCCAAAAATTGACTTGCAAACTTTAGCGCCCACTTGCCGACGACAGCATCAACTTGTGGACTATCAAATTGACTCTGAAACAGCCTAAAATTACTTGAAATATAAATGTTTTTTCACCATTGGATAAAAATTGCTAGGGTCGGCCATGGTTTGCTAGGTAGGGTCGGGTAACCTGAACCACACCTTTTTTTTTTTGCCTAATAATGGATTTATTGTTTGACATCCCAAACATGGGAACCTATTGAGATCAGCTACACAGTTTGATGTATACACTTCCCATATTGTGTCAAAATATCTATGATGACAAATAATAATTTTGTCATGGGGGAGAATATTCAGCCTCTGTCAGTAGACAAGCATGGAATTGACGATATGATACTTATCAATACATTTCATTATTATCTGAATTAAATTGCTCTAAAATTGTTAACATATACGGATAACAAATGCAAGCTCATGTATGAACGGCTGAGGTCACCCCAGAAATAATATTGTGTCTTACAGTGATACAACATTTATACCATAGAAGTATTAGAACCATGTTCATGCGACATTAGAAGATGTGCAAAATATGCCATTTCATACCATGGGCCCCTAGGGTTAAGATTCAGGTATGATGCTTGCAATGTAATACAAGGATGATTTTGTTAAACTTAACTTTTCATTAAGATTGACGGAATAATTGTTGGCATGAAAACCATAGATGAATTTGACAATAGAATGCAGGAGCAGAGTGAAAGTGAGTCCACCCATCTCAGGGGACAAAATGTTTCGAGCCCAAATTTGCTGTAAATACAGTTCCAGAAATATTGTTGTATCTAATCCAGGTGACTGAAACTCTGGGGTGGGATGCTGGTAATTCTGAGCTCTGGGTGACTTCAACTATGTACAACTATGAGGGGCAGGACTTGAGGTACGGGTTGGATGGGATCTAGGCATTTGTAACTCGAGCTCCTAGCGGTGGGATCTCGGCGGATGTAACTCTTTCCTGAAGCCAGACAATTATCAAGGCCACTTAAGGCTGATTGATTTTTCTTTCTTGACCAAAGGGTTGCTAAAATCTAGAAAAAATTAACGTCGTGACGTCATACTTGAATAACAGATAATGATATCAGTATGCACAATACATAAAGTCTATATAGAACGTTTAGTTGGCATATATAACTGAGGTATATGTATAACTGTAGCTTTATAGAATGTAACTGTATGTCGGGAAGCAATTGTGTTTTTATGCTGCGGTTTTATCTCAGGGTCTCTCTCTACACGACCTCCGTCCTCCGTTAACCTCAAACCCTGAGCTGCTCCCGCCGCTCCCTGGTGAGCAACTCACTAACTACCGTCCACCACCTGCCCTACACAGAAAAAATCCAGAGTCGGCAAACCTGGCACTGCCTTGTCAATTTGACAAGGAGAGGGGCTGGCAAGCAAAACCCTTCAGTAAGAAGACCCATCTAGAGCTACCTGGCATATGCCAGCACTAAACTTGTATAGAATTGATTCACCATTCACCCTGCAGGTGGCCATAACCTAGCAAAGATTTGTACCCTTGGGAACAAATTGATTAATTCCCTTGTTGATATAATACTGAGTATTACAATACATATATGTTAATATGGAGGATTATGTGAAGTATCTAGGGAAAAAGTAAGATAATGTAAAGAATGCACACTTTTGACAACATTTAGAAAATAAAGCACATGTGTAGAATGAAGACACCTCTTTTGTGTCTTTCACCAGGGCACAAGTAGGTGCATGCACCTTATATTGGTATCATACACACACAAGCCTACAGTCCATTGCTGGAGAGTAGCCTATTCTCAGTAAAGACTTGGCGATACATTATGTGAACCCTTGGTGACACTAGTGTATTAAATATCATTTCTATATGTGGCTATGTATTTAAACAAATTGATAAAATAATCTTGTCATCTCGAACCAGACTTAACTCATACATTTGAAACCCTAGACCTACCACCATTATGCAATGATGAGCCCCAGCTGTGGCTAATCTAGGCCTGCATCAACTATCTTAGTTTGACGACCTTGACAAGTCTAGGGTCGTCTTGTGGGATGGTAACCTGGCAGGTTGTCAATTTGACAAGTTGAAGCTAGTTGATTCTATGCTGTTCACTTAGAAGACCCCAGGGTCGTCTTGTAAGACGACCTTATGGACTCCAGAGCTCTCCAGAGTTTTTCAGTGTAACCCCTCACCTCCACCCTGTCACCCCACCCCTAACCCCAGCCGCCCTTCACCCCTCAGCCGGCCCAGCACCAGCCCATCAATACTTCTAGACGGCCCCCATGAATTGGTAATGACCACGAATATTGGCCAGTCGGACGGCGCCGATAATTAGGTGCGGGACAGATGGCCGCCACTTCCGGTGCCGCTGCCGACGACGCAGGTTCGTCATCCGCCGCGCGACAGGCGACGGGAGTAGGTGGGGGAGGGGGAGAGGAGAAGGGAATGAGAGGGGGTGGAAGCAAGGTGGTGAGTTGGCGAAAGGAGGCGGAGAAAACAGAGCATAGGAAGGCTGGACAAGGCAGGCGATGCTACAGGGGGAGCAGCAGGGGGGGGGGGGGGGTGGTTATCATCAGGAAGTACAGGATGGAGGGGTAGGAGGAGGTGAGGGAGAGGCGGGTGCATCAAGAAGGCCTGCAAGGCGCCGGGGATGACCGCAGCTCCGGCGGAGGCGGCGCGTCTTTTCCTTTTCCGTAGTCGCCGTGAATGGATGGAAATCATTTACAAACAAGGCAGCATACTTTCACATACAGCGATATACAGCCAGCTAAGCTGTAATACAAGTGATCATTTCTCCCATTGTGTAATAAGACGTCACTACGTCTCCTTTAAATAACGCGCGTATAGTCTTTCAGATGCAACCATCCCCACCCATCTAGCCATATGGATTGGTTGTTTTCTGCTTAAATACATGTGGAATCGAGTAGAGATGTTTCTTTGTAACGTTTACCTTGTTAATTTATGGGGGATACACAACAGAAGGGTGAGAGAACATGAGATGGAAAATACAGCAGCATGGAGGGAACGTATCGCGGTTCCTAAAACAATAGCTGGTGTATCATTAGTGATATTATACTCGTTCAATTGGAATGAAGTGTCCTATATTTAACGTATACCGCACTCAGAGGCACCTTACATACCCCAACAGAAGGGCACAGCAGGACGCTGAGGTCGGGCAGAGGGGGGGGGGGGGTTCTAAGCCATCTAAGAGCCGCATATATATGTGCTTTGATGCTGTATGCCCTTTATCATCATAATAAACTCAACAGCGCTGCATTCAAGCATCACGCCGACCCTACAGGGTTTTGGTCCACTCCATAAGGGGCGGCATGATGCATGAATGCAGCCTTGGAGAATATTCTCACAAGGGCTGCATTTATGCATCATAACGACCAATGGTATAGTTTCTAAAGCAACACTGTTAGAAGTAAGTAGTGTTCCTGTACAGCAACTATTGGGGGCAACTTTGGTTCCAGTAAATTCTGCTGTAGACCTACAGTAGAATCTACTGTTGACGCAGACCTGAGTTCTAAAAAGGCTCACATATTCAACATCTTGGAGATTTGAACCCCCAGGTTCCAATCCATAGTCCTGAACCATGACCACTACGCCAGTGAATCCTGCATGTCAGGTGCATTGAAACACCTCCTACTTATGTGTGAATGGTAATGAGGTCAACACAGGATCCCTGGGGACAATTTTAGAACTAGACTGTTCATGTCTTAAGGGATAATATGAAAATTACCCTATTGCAGTAATGTACTAATAAGGACTGAACTACCATTAGTTGAAGTGTAATCTTGATGGCATATAGATGTTTTTCAAAGTAAGTTTTACTATCTTTCATGCAGATTGTTGAGATACATTGGTCTTATCCTCTGCATATTTTCAATAGTAACATTTCAGTGTACCAAAATATATTATACTTTAGAATTGCATCAGGAGAAATGTAGTTTGTGTGAGAGTTTCCTGCTGGGACTGGAACCGCTGACCCTCAGACTACATCTCCCACGGCTCTACCGACTGAGCTAGAGGGGCAGTCACTATGTAGCCTGCAACAGTGGGCTTTTGAAAAGATCAGGTCATATTTGAGCTGTGGGGTATGGTACTCCCTCCAACCTATCTGCTCTCTCTCCCTCTGGTTGCTGGTTATGGGATTCGAACCTGCATCTACAGTAACAGAATTGTATGTGTACAGCAAAAGTTGCTGTATTATCTTTTACAGCTAAAGTACTGTATAGTTACAGCACATATTGCTGTTCACGAACAACAACTTTTTACAGTGAATGTGTGGGCCTTAACGGGTCAGTAGGTGATGTTCTTCCTCACTTGGCGGGTGGCACCTTCACTACACCTCCAACATCAAAGGTAGCTAGCCCTTTGATCTGTTACCTGTAATTGGCCGCCCCTCCCTCAGGTGTGAGGTACCTCCTACAGGGTGTGGCTACTCAGGTGTTAATTGGAGTTATCTGCCTGCTTACCTGTGTGTGATTTACCTCCTACTGCTACATAACGGACTACACAGGGTGAAATACCGACACAGCCTTTTTGAAGGCAACACATTTAAACAAACCCGGTATATTATTAAAGTATATAGTGGATATAACACAGCGGAATATTAACCATGACGCTCCTATTGTCACCCACTTGCTCTTCTGCTATCCAATGTCCTCTCCTGCTACCCAATGAAATCCTGCTCTCTTGCTCCCCAACACCCTGCATTGCAATTCATTGCGCTCCTCCCCAGTCCAACACCCCTGTCATCCATATGAACGTTATCATCAGCGTTTTACCCATGGTTCCTTCCTTAAAGATGGGTTAGGAGCTAATTTGGGGTCGATTTTTATTTTTCAGTTTTTCAAGGTATTTTTGTTTATAATGTCCGTATAAATAAGTTTGTAGCTTTTTAAAGCATTCTGATACATATAAATGCATTAGATATAGAGAACCCCAGGTCAGAATAGGTTAGGGGACCCGTCTCTATTACAGAAAGGGGTCCCCTAACCTGGTTTTCTCTATATTCAATGCATTTGTAATCATCGGAATGAATCAAAAGCTACACACATGTTTATATGGCGATTATGAACATTAATATGTTCTGTAAATGAAAAATAAAAATCGACCCAAAATTAGCTCCTAACCCATCTTTAACACGCACCCGCTACCCCGTCAGTACATGTCTGGCAGCGTCCTAAGAATCACGCCTTAATCCTACTTGACTCCCAGCCCCCATGGGACCTCCACACTGTTCACCCCACCTGCCACTGCATGGCACCAACCCCTCCCCGCCCGCCCTTCACATCCATCATCCCCTTCATCCATTCCTCATACCTTCACTCCCATACCCCTTCCTGGGGGCCCTTTCCTTTAGAACGCCTCCGATACACCACTGGACCACCGCCCCTATCTTTAATTTTTAAAGTTTTCAATAACCTTAAAATAATGTACCCCATTGCCTCTCCCGTTCACCTACATGCGCCTTCACATTCCGTGACCTCTCCCTCTCACCTCCATTATGGGCCTCCATCTCCCTGCTACTTTTTCCATCACCCCTCCCATCAATAAGCTGTCCCTCACACCTCAGCCCCTTTACCTATACCTTGTACCCCTCATACCCTCCTCACAGCGCGGTGTTGGCGCGTGGCAGCGCCTTGTGTGAAATGTGTGCCGCACAGAATGCTGGGTAGACGCTAGGCCGGGGACGCGCGGTAACACCGTCTCCGGGGGATATCCGGGGCGGGCGCCGACCGGCACAACAGGGTGTGGGAGCAGGGTGGGGGCGGGGGGGGGGGGGGTCTAACTGATTCCCACACACAGCTGATATTGTATACTAATCAGGTCACCAGACAATTTTATTGGACCAACTCTCATCCATTCTAGCCCATACCAGGCCCAGCCTGCAATCCCCTCTAAACATAATGTAAATATGTAGTGTGCTATCATGATTGTACATGTACATGTAGTAGTATTTCCCTCATGTAGTCCTATACGTATCTTCTTGATTGTTTTACCTATCAAACTTGACGCAGACGTCTCATTGCACAAGCGAAAATACCCACACTGTTAGAAGTATGTAGTGTTCCTGTAAGCAAATATTGGGGGCAACTTTGGTTCTGGTAAATTCTGCTGTAGACCTATGGCAGAATCTATTGTAGACCTGAGTATTGGCAAAATTTCTATGTGAGGAAAAACATGTTCATGAGCATCTTGGAGATTTGAACCCCCAGCTTCTGATACACAGTCCCGAACCATAACCACTACACGATAATCCTGCATGTCAGGTGCATTGAAACACCTCCTACTTACATGTGAATGAAAGAGGTCAGCACAAGATTCCTGGGAAGCAATTTTAGAACTAGACTGTTCATGGATTAAGGGTTGATATGAAAATTACCCTATTGCTGTAATGTACTATATAAGTAC
>OX381712.1:49954206-49971706 GCA_947462335.1 Harmothoe impar | reverse complement strand
CTCGCACCATCTGGTACTTTGGTGTTTAGTTGGCCCCTTCTCAAATTCCTTGCGCCACCCCGCTTCGGGAAGTAGTGTATAGTAATTAAATAGAACTTTATGCATCTATGGGGGAGGCAAGATGGTGGCCTACATGTGCTAACCAGTTCCCTTTCCACAGACATCCTCAGAGGTGTACAGTAAGTGGTTAGTCTGCCTTATAAGGGTCCTCAGTAATGTGGGGTGCAGGGGGAGGCAGGGGTGAAGTAGCTTTAAATACAGTCCAACAGTCACAAAGGTTAATGTCCCACAATGGCCTCATGACGCAACCACAGAAAACACCAGCCTGCCCCCTGTATTCACCCCCGTGCCCCCTGGTGGGCCCCACCCGGCCCTCACGCCGCGCCCATTGACGGACGGACGCTGCCCCCAGCGCAGGGCACGCGACCCTGGCGGGCGGCGGCCACACTACACGCACCTCCTCGGGGAGGAGCCACCGATTGAAGCGACATCTGGCCCTGGCGGGGAGGGCTGGTACTACATGCATGGGAATGACTAATTTAGGCCAATCAGGAAGTAAAACAGCATATGTCGGGGTAGTAGGCGCCTCTGGGGTGTAGGGGGTGTGGGTGATGGGCAAGAAGTGTCTTCAGCTACTGGGCATTGCATACACGACTACATCACTTGTCAGTGTAGACCTCAGACACCTTAATTGCATTACATCCCAAAGGACTTGTTGACTCTCTGTTACTATTGTTGTCGATTTTACTCAACACATGTCCAATGTCTTCACAATCTATGAAATACACCTGTTGAGACAAGTGAAGTGATTGTTGACTTTGAGAGTTTAAAAATGCATTTGACGGGTTCAACGATTCCTACCAAAGAGTATACTGGTACTACGTAGTAATTAATCTATACATGCACTATTGGGAAATTAAACCAAGATATCCAATCTAAAAACTGGCATTATGACCGTAATGAAATCAGCATGGGGCCAAAACAAAGAAGGTGTGTTTCAGGTTACCCGACCCTACCTAGAAAAACAGGGCCTACCCTAGACATTTTTATCCAATTTTGAAAAAAAGTATATTTTGAGTAATTTTGGGGTTATTTCAGAGTCAATTTGATGGTCCACAAGTCGACGCCAGTGTCAGAGAGTCAGCGCTGAAGTTTGCGGGTCAATTTTTAGGTACTTTTCAGGCCATGGGATCAACCTGTCTTTATAAAACAATTTTGGGGCTATTTCAGAGTGAATTTAATAGTCGACGAGTCAGCGCTGAAGTTCACGAGTCAGTTTTTGGGTATACTTTTCAGGCTAAAGTAAAAAAAAAATATAAAAAAATAAATCCGACCTACTCTACCTAGATTTTCAGACTATGTAACCTGAAACACACCTTTTTTTTGGCCTGGGCACGTGGACAGATGTCCCCGCAAACAGCAGAGGTACATCAAGAGCTTACCGCTGACTACCTGTAGGTACCCCACGCTGTGTCACCAAATTAGTTAAACAATGGAAGTCATGTACTAACCGGTAATTAGTGGATAATCGGTGATTTCAAAGTAAATGTACGATGTATAAACTCTGTGAGACAATATATCCCCTGTATTGATTTACCATTGTGATTATGCATTTATCCAAAGTCGTGTATCCTTTCCATGCTGGGGCTCGCTCTCTACAAGTAGCATTTTATTTACAAAAAAATCTTGAATCTGTTCGCCATGAAGCCCACGGTTTGTCCTTTGATAGGGAAAGGGGGCAATGTCACAGTATTAAGTTAAGTGTAGATAAAAAGAAAATATAATAGAGCAATATAATATTATAGGCCTGTGATATAAATATAAAACAGTGCCCTAAACGGAGGAAGTTCTTCCAAGTTTTCGCCTTATTTCGTTATCGTCATTTTCTATATACATTGTATGCCCTGTAGTCGCCTTGTGGTATGGTAACAAGAATCATTCACACTTGTTTATGTTATAATGGTTATACATGTAGTACACCGAGTCTTCTAGGAATATAGCCTTCAGAGTTTCCAGTGCACAAGTACCGTAGCTGTACTCCGAATCACGGATGCTTTGTGAAGATATTTTGATTTTAATGGACAGATATGTATGTGAGAGAGGAGATGGACCCGGTTATACCTCATACATTACATGTATACATATCCAATTTTACTGCCGATCCCTATTTGTACGCGTTATACATAGATACATACACATGTAGCTAAGCAGGGTCCCATCCATTGCCACTAAGTACAGAGGTGCCATGGCTTAGAGTCACAATGGTGTCATATTCGTGGTTACCCGCTTCCTAGATATACATATTATGGTCTCACGAAAACTGACGTGTGCTCATGGTTTACCATTAACATATGCTGCTTCCTAAATCTGGAATTGCTTTGTGAAACCAGTTACTCCTTTTAAATCATCTACTGAACTCTTGTACATTGAACAAACATGAATAAACGTGAACAGACACGATAAATTATATTTTGACTGGAATATATCCTGTGGGCACCCCGACCACGCTGGCCGCGTATCTGGGTGTGCAGCACCGGGTGTGGCCGGACGCGATAACACAGGGGAGCAGAGATCCCATTGATAGTCCACATATCAGTTTAGTAACCAAATATCTACGTTTGTTTGGATTCTGGGGTGATGAAACACGTTTCTGTGTGCCAGGAACGCGACACCCTCCCAGTATAGCGTCATTGACCATAGTACCTACATGGGAATGGTTCTCACAATTCCCCCACCGTAATTTCCCCATGTCAAAGTTGTACATAATTATATACTGCTGTCAATTGCGACTGTTGTCTTGTATTCAAAACATTCAGATGTAAAGACTCATATTCATAAGCGATATGTGTCCCCTTAATCTTTTAGCAACGGGACATTTCACTGATAAGTTATTAAGTGATTGTGACGTCACACTTTCGCCTCGTGCCCAGCTCGTGTTGCTTGTTCCCGACGTCCAGGGCACACGTTGACTCACCACTCACGGATACCAGCGTAATCAAGGGGATCTACAGGTTACTGTGTGTGTGAGCAGTCAGAGTGTGTTGGTAGAGTGGGGGGGGGGGGGGAGCTCAGAATCTGTCACATCCCCGAGATAGCTGCTGTAGGGACCTGAATGGAAACACTCCCATGTAGGCCCAGCTATGTGTATTTATTTAAGAGTCTAGGTCATGTTTGTTGTGATATAGAAGGTTGTATGTTAGAGGTACGGGTCATGTTACATCGGGATGTTATGGGGAACAAGAGGAATCATTGCCTGCCCAGATGTTACAATAGAAGCTAATAGAGGCACTGTCACACTGCACTCTTTTCTATAGTACCTGCAGTAGGTATTGTTCTAGTCAGCTGTAACGAGGGCATTGTTAATAATGCCAGGAGGCTGATTCACAAGGTTAAAACAAACCGCATAAATATTGTAGCATTCAGGATATTTCATCCACGATTCACTTTTTTTCTGCACATGGGTTGAGATGCGAAAATGAATTTCGCCAGAATGGCATTCTGGGGGGCACTTCTATCTATGAATGAGAAACCACAATCCGTCCTCAATAATAGTATCAGTATAAACAGAATTCGGTTGTAATATAAGAAAATGGTTATATCATGGGTATTCCATTATTTACTAGTTTCCACGCTGTGTAACTCTTGTTAGGAAAGCCATTTCAGATAAACTATCCTCCAGATTCTAAACAATTCAGTTATCTTTTCCAACGTTTCTTCCCTCATGTTTACACACTTTTTTGAACATGCTTTCACACGTTACACTACTTTGTGAATCCGAGATATACTGCATTGAACATGGATTCTAAACATGTACATTACAAGACTTCAACTTCAATAATAATGCCACCAAATCTTTTATGAGTATCTCAATTTTAATATCATCTTAATTATAACATGTACCACGGGGGCACTCTCTTTTTGTGAATTAGACTCCTAAGCCCCTTTACCATTGCTGTAACAGTGTCTTGCTATATTTGTACAAGTCTTTAGATCTTCCAAGACGTTGGTACATGTAGTTAGAAAATGTCTGCATGAAGAAGGGGTCTAAGCTTGAATAATGATATACATGTACATGTATACCCAGTCTCACGACCTTGGGCCAATGTTTTTGTCTCTGACCGGGTGCCGTCTCTGACCAGGTGCCGTCTCTGACCAGGTGCCGTCTCTGACCAGGTGTCGTCTCTGACCGGCTTGGCTTGATAAGGTCTAAATACCAACAGCAAGAGGCTAATTATAATTATAGTTATGATTACATAACAACCGCCATAACGTTTTTCCAAATCCTTATATATATGAGTATAATTCTTTTTAAAACACCTGTTTTCTGACACTTGGTCAGAGACGGCACCTGGTCAGAGACGGCACCCGGCCAGAGACAGAAACATTGGCCCAAGGTCGTGAGACACAGCCTGTAGTACAATTTTAAAATATATCCCGCTGAAGTATATCCGCATTCTGTGCAGCAACAATACGCTGTTATGAGTAAGTGGTGACATACACAGCCAGAATATTTTTTTCCCATTTCAAGGAGATAAGATAAATCATCTTGTCTGATAGACAAATAACTACTTTTAAGAAAAATTCAAAGAAAACTTTAAAGAAAAGTCATTTGTCCGCCAGATGAGTTCATTCATCTTATTTTCTTGAAATGAGATGATTATTTTTGGCTGTGTAGTAACATCAATCATTCACTCTTTGAGATGCTAAAGTTTATTAGTGTGATCCAGCTGCATTCCAATACAATGGAGTAATACATATCGTGCCCAGTGGAGACCCGAACCCCGGCCTCCTGTGTGTGAGTATGTAATACTGGACACCAAAGTATACGTCTTTTTCTACTGTACTGTACATCTAACTGTGCATCTACACTGACTTATGACAGTTTGCGTTTTTGCGAACCCTTTCTTGCAATGTATGTCAAAGATACCACTTATTGATTGAAATTCCTTTATTTATACTGAATAAAGATAGGTCAAAGACCTGTATTCTTCTAGATCCAGTCGATTGAACAGAATCAGACTGAGTACAATAGGACAATGGTATGTAATAAGAGAGAAATATAAAGGAGGCATAGGCTTAGAGCCATGACTTAGTATAATAGTGCTAGATGTTAGTATATGCAATGTTGTGGAGGTGGTGATGTTATTACCACATGGAGGATGTTATTTCCATTTTTTGGGACAGATGGTGATGTCCAAGTTAAATGATGGTCAGTCATTTAACTGTAGTCATATGGTCAGTTAAGGTTTCTGGTGAAAACATAAACACACAAGTGTCCAGATTATATCAAACATATAATCTAAACATAAGTGTCAATCAATTCCCTATGGGTTTTCTTGTTCCAGGAGGTAAATTTGGATATAACCGAATCGACAGTAAAAGACATGCCTATCCAGTTTAGTTGTAGTGAGGATATAATGAATAAAGGCCACATATGGAGTGTGGCAAATGTAAAAGAACAATAGGAAGAGGAGAACAATAGGCCCGGTAAAAGCACATCTCTGGGGGAAGAGGCGAGGATGTGGCAGACAGAGAGCAGTTGTCCATTAAGTTAATTACCAGAAGTGCAGGTGCTACTTTACACCCCGTGTAAAGGACAGTTTACACCACGTCCACCCCGTACCAAACTGTACCGTGTACACCTCTCACGTGCGTGTTCGTCACCATGTGAACCCAGCCTCACCTTAAACACCCATGTATGGTCGGCATCAGAGCTTTGTCTGCAAATGTGGCAGAGACCATTACATTCTACGTCTCTTATGTTAGCTGTATCTATAATCAAATTAACAGATATTGACATTCCCCGGTGGACGGAGAAGCGGAGGAAATGTAGTAACACATGAGAGAATGTTTGACACAGATCCAAAACCAGCACAAAAAAATCAAGAGACAGGTATGCATACAAGTCACATAGAGAAAGAACGATATGTATACACGTATACGGAATGACCACAGTCTGATGCAACGAAGGTTGATAGTAAAAGAAACAGAAAAGTGGTCGATGTGCGTCCATCTGCATCATGCGTTGTACATCTCTCTACCATTAAGCTGGTGTACCAGGCTCGTGCCACCAGTGTAGGAGTACTCCCCTGTTGGTGTCTCCGGCAGCCCCTGTCTGTTAGTAGAGGCCGTGTGGGGGTGCCGGGTGATGTAAGATCTGACATTTAGAGCTGTTTAAAAGGCTTCTTTGTCCACCCAGTACTCAGCAGTCCACACCTGATATAGCTGCCGCACGGGAGTCAATGAGGTAACCACCGGGATGGGCACACCGAGATGGGCACACCGAGATGGGCACACCGAGATGGGCACACCGAGATGGGCACACCGAGATGGGCACACCGAGATGGGCACACCGGGATGGGCACACCGAGATGGGCATGGTCTGTGATAACCCCCTGTACTGAGAGAGGGGTGGGTGGGATAGACATATTTCTAAACAGATGCGCATTGTATTAGATGTATCATGAGATCTTAAAAGAATCAGGGGAGGAATTCGCGAGAAGTATAGTAGCCAGTTCTTTTCTTCAGGGCCATGACATTAATACTGCCATGGGAAATTTAACGGGGCAAGAAAATACCGGTTTCCTTGTTTAAAGCAATGGAGTTGCATTTTATGAAAGAATAATCATCAGTTATTGAATATAAGAGTGCTCCCCGGTATTTGTTCTACGCACTTCTTACTAAAATGTTAAAATATTGTTAACCTGTAACCCTTACAATGGGCACGTGATCACTTGTAATGACGTAATATGGTTATTTAGCGGGATTCTAAACACATATATGCGCAGTATGATAAAGTACAATTTATATGGTTGGTCACACATATACCAAACTCTAACCCCACTACTCCACCAATATTCAAATTATCATTATTTCTCATCTTGCATGAAATATTACAATGAATTTTAATTGAAATAGTTCAGTTTTTGCGTTCTTCGGTCGAAGCAATTACAATGTCTTCAAAGACTTGGGTTTTTCCTTTTCTACCCAATCTTTATCCTAATTAGGATGGGTTAATTGACATGCTCAATCAGTGTAAGCTGTCCCTGTCTTTATGTTATGCCACTCTATTATGACTGAAATATGACTGATCGAGTAAAAATCTTGTGCTAAAGTCTTTTCAATCTGAGCAACATCCATACCAATTACAAGATAGATTTTTCCTAATTGTCTTATAAGCATTTTATGAGGAGTAGTACCATTTGACTTTTCTATTCTGTTACATTTTGTTACGAGCTGTTAAAGATGTGTATGCAATAATACAAATTTACATGAACTGAAGATGATGAGGAATAAGATTTCTCATTACTTTAAAGCTAAAATGTTAGAGAATTATAACTGATCCTAACAGGCCTTTCTGTTATCATTGTTGACCATAACTTAAAAGTGTTAACATAGAATTAAAGTAAAGAACTGTTGATGAATATCCACTAACCTGCAGTAAATATAAAAAAATCTCCCCCTTTGTGAGCTATACCGACACACATTTCTTGTGAGTTTGTTGAATTTAAATGAATTTCAGGAGGTTCAGAAGTGAAGCATGTATCACCTCCAACCAAGTCCAACAAGATGGATTAGTACAGTAGGAACCATACAGGGCTACTCTTACCCAACCAATCACTCACCTTCGGATTTCTCAATTATTTACAAGTGATTTATCTTAGACTTGGCTGTCATTTAATAAACCAGAGCCCTCCTCTGAAAGAGGCAACGAGTTGGAGGGAGTGGGTGGTTGACGACAGGGTACCTTGGTGCGTGTGTGTGGTTTGGGTGGGGGGGGGGGGGGGGTGACAGGAGGGGGAGGGGTTGTCGGGACTGGGACAAAACCTAACCATCCAGCAATTCGTCAGCTGCCGATTTATCAAGATTGCCTTCTTCATTTTTCTTCATTTTTCTTTGAACAAGAAAGGATGAGTGATTACGTTTTGTGCCAGAACTAGAATGATAACATTTAGTATAATTCTATTTCTGTACGAGGTTTGTTTGAGATGACTTGTCAACTATAGGAATCATCCCACAAGATTGAAACCAATTAGAAATAATAAATGAATGATCCTCAGTACAGTATCATAGTCAAAGGAGCCTATGATTTGGTGATTTTATGACCTCGTACCTGTTCTACCTTAGCACAATACGTCCTCAGTCTGAAGTATTCACTTTGTGTTGACTTTAACTGTCCCTTTTTAATCTATTCCATTCCTCTTGAGACCCTCTGCAGGTCTTTATTGGTAAATTGAGTAGATGCCTTGGTAATGCCCTATTGACTCAGCCCCTGCTCCCACCCTGACCAGAGCCCACCTGTGCCCAGCTGTAACACCTCTGTATGCCTGCATTGGTAAGGTGTAACACCTATACCCTTATTAGGCAGGTGAGAACCAGGTGTTCCTCCTGTACCCTCACCTCTCCCCTTCCCACCAGTGCCTTACCCTCCCACCCCACACCTCTCATCCCGGACCCTGATAGCCTCTTTTCATGCCAATCAAAAGTTTTCTCTCATCAAAGTCAACACTAACTTTTGATGGTGATTCAGTGCGCAGGCGCAGCTGTCCCGTTATGACGTCACTGCCGGTGTTCGCGCGCAGCCCGGCGTCCCCGGCCCGTCTCTATGGCAATGTCATTGTGACGTTACGTCAGGGTGACGTCAGAGAGAACGGTACCTGCTGAATAGAGACTACAAGCCTTTGACCTTTGTCGTTACCAAGGAGACAAAGAAGCCGGCCACTAAAGAGGTCCCGTCTGAGGTCTTATTGCGAGTCTTTTTGATGGTGTCCGACAGGGGCGAAGCCGTAACTTACTGTTGTGATTTGTGGTCTGCCGCCCGCAAGCTGACAGAAGGAGTAGTAGATGGTATGACTTCTGTTGTTAGAAAGGTATGCGTTTTATGGTTTGGCTCATATGTTGGTCGAAAGGGAAATGACATCGTCTTCTTTAGCACAACTATTTATTGCCCATCAAACATTGTTAGGCAAAGGAGCAAAGCCGTGAAAGAATACATGCATATATATACAAAGCCACGATATGGTATCCTTTTCTACATAACCTTTTTACTTAGATGGGGCTAGTGTAAGTACCGGCAGTTAAATATAAAGTTCCACAGAGCTTTGCTCATTATGTATCTTTCCTTATTTCATGGTGAATACGGCACTCCCATTGACTTAACCAAGGAAGGCCGTATTTAACACCCCCCGTGAAATAACCCTTGCCCGTATTTAACGGCCTGTCAAATCATCAAAATTGTTGATTTAACCACTATAAAGTAGCTTTTTCAGAGCAATTAAGTGGAATTTTGACAAATATCGTTAATAAGGACATGAAATAAACACAAAGGAACACTCATAGAGTTCCCCACTGAGCACCCCCGCCGACAGATGACACAAGCCCTATGCGAGTGATAGGAACCTCAGTTCCTCACGGCCATTTAGTTTGTGAGATGGTCTTTTCACACGTCTTGCTTCGTGAAGTCGATGTCATAGACTTGGCAGCATCATGCGTGTGATAACAAACAGTGTGATTTGCCCTGATTTGAACGCCATCTGTTGATTTGTTAGGGCAACTGGACTGTCAGCGTTGTGACTTACTCCTACAATCCACCACGACGCGTCCACCTCCCCCCCCCACCCCTACTATCATGTATCATTGGCATAAGAATATAATATTTATGGTTGTATGGGTAATATATTATTATCAATATATTTCCATAATTTTTTTCCATGTCTCCTCGCTATGTAAAGGGCTAATATTAAACCTTAAGTTATTTCCAACAATTATTCCTGATGGATGTAATTTTAATTCCCGCCGCCTATTTAATATATTTTTTAGTTCATTATCTTATGTCATACCCCCACCCTTCCCTTCCTTCCGTCTATGTGGATACCTTCATTGCACGTTCCATATCATTCGTATAATTATTTGCTTGATGTACCTCACATCGCCCCGTATACCCACCTATACCCCACCCCGGCCTCCCTGAGACCCCACGCGCGCGACCCTCCCGCACGGTGCGTCCGTACCGACTACACTCTCCACCCGCACCTCTCCTCGTTGTCACCCTCACTCTCCACCCGATTCTCTAATACAACCGTGACGCGTATGGAGAGTGCCCATCACTTCCGGGCGGCGGCGGGATATTCAAACTGAGGAGACGGCGTGTAGCGTGGCACCCCACATTTGTTTACGTTTACTCGTACCTCAAAACATGGATTAAAGCTGTTTAATTATTGTTTTGCCTGAGTTGTCTGACGATACGTGTCCCAACTATGTTCAACGGGGTTCTACAGCGATGGATTTCGGAGGAAACAGGTAAATACCTATATTTTTAAGGCCCTTTCTGCTTCTACCCCCACCCTGTTATTCCCCCTTTGTCTACCCCTGCCATACGGGTACTGACACGTCCCCGTCCGACAGCACCGGTCCACGTGTACCATACAATATCGACGATGTATACTTGTAAAATCGACAACAATGGAAAAAAAAAGTAAGCCGTAAACACACTTGTTTTAGGCCATGATAACTGAGGTTTGAGTTTACTGTCCACCGCACGCATACCATTTTAAACAAGGGGCCGAATGAAAATTTCATTGTTTATAACAAAAAATTTCATTATTGTCAACAATTGGTCCGACATACCCCCCAATATCACCACTTTAAAGAATTTAACAATGGTGAGAAATGAATAATCACAAAAGGTCGCATCTATTCCCAATACACCCCGGATGGTTAACTCATTTGTGAATTCCCATGGCCTTACATTGTGGCCTTATCTATATTGCCATACCGGTACTGAGAGTCTGATTTGAGTTACTTACACGTGCCCCTGTCCCCCTGTCACAACACCTGCCTCACATTATTCAGTAGGCCTAGCGATTCAGGGCATCATGGGTCCTTTCAAAAAGTGCCCATCAGCACAGAACATAATGCTGGCGGGTGGCTGCAAACCGACTTTTCTTTAAGTTAATATCGGCATACCGGTACTGAGTACAGTAACTGACACGTGCCTCTCACAACCAGAGATGTAAGTGGTCAGGGATTTCCCTGAAAACAGTGATTTCAAACATCATTTTGCTGTTTAAATATACAATAAAATTAGGGGTTTATGTGTAATTGAGTACCATTTCATGGATTTTGTATATATTTTCGTCAAACTATATCTAAGAAAAGCATCATTTTGTGTTTTGACAGTATAGGAGGGGCGTCCATGGGTGCTTGTATCGCTATATACAGGCCTGAACACAACCCTCTAAAATGCTGTAACCCTGTTAATAAGTGTATATGTCTTGCTATTTACACATATGTATGTAAATATAAATATATCCATATGTATACATATGTTTAATACAGCTTTTTTATATTTTATATATTGTCTAGCTAATCAGGTAGCCTTACTTTGTCGTATTTTCATTCAGTCACTTTTATTATATTGCAGCAGTCCGCATCCTTCTGTATCCACTGACAATGCCGAACATGCTGGCCATCTCAAGCCGCTCGTGTCGTTGACCAAGTTAAAGCGTATCAGAGGGTTCACCCAGCTCTCTGCAGCAAAGCCAGCAAAGCCAGCTACCCCTAATCCCTGTCCTCCCTCCCCCCCTCCCCCTACCCTGCCATCTCCTTCCCATCCATGTGTCTTTCCCTTCCTACGTCGTCGCATTAAAAATGTGAAGCAGCTAATTCCACAACGACCCCGACCTTTCGGACATACTTTCACCGAGGTGGGCCGCTCTCCCCGTACCTACGTTGTTCACCCTGCCACTCTGAAAAGATCAGCCTACGTAGCCCGACAGCCACCACCCCTCCCCCACACGGTTCCTGCAGCCAATCCTCCCCTAGTATTCCCTCCACTGCCTGATCATGCTGTGGGCGAGCCTGTAGGTGATGAAGGAGGTCCGGCGCGCAAGAAAAGGGTCGAAGGTACTGTTAGTTTATTCTATTAAATTACAAAGTCATAGTTTGTACTTCCCCTTGTCAGCATTACTTCCCTCAATTTATCATCGTTTTCATTTACAGTAATATTTTCCACACCACTCCTTATTTTGTACAATAAAGAAGTTACCTTCATTACAATAAGTTACCATCAGAAAATCTAGGCAACTATACCTTATGTAACGTATCTTTCACTTATTTAAGAGTCCCGTTGGACTTGCACTCGCCGCAAGAATGCTGAAGCATGGTCAAGGCTCAGAAACGACGTCACAGCAGCCCTGATAGAGCGGAACGTTTTTCCGGACGATCCCATATGTTCGTTTCATAAGTGCCATGCTGTAGCGGTGATACGTTGTGTGGACTGTGGGCCGTCCACCTACTACTGCAAAATTCACTGCGACAACGTGCATAAAGACAGCTTACTTCATATTCCAGAAATATGGAATGTAAGTACACTTTTTCCTTGTAGTACATGTACAGCTGTAACCTACATTAAGCCACATTTCTGTCTATATTGCCGGTCAAACAGCAACCCCTCCAATCCCTCGCAACCTCAACAATATATTTGAACTTCATTTTTCCTTGCATTTTCTAAATTCGATATAGTGAGGGCCGACTGTATCTCCCTTCTCAGTGTGCATATCCATGCCAATGTACGTCAACTTTAATGTTTACCTTAATACAACAGACACTCAGCGAGCAATGGTCGCCTCACATAGTGGAAAGAAACGTGTGGAAGTCATCAAAGCACATGCATGGCTGCCTCTCTGGAACCCACACCATAAACTTGTTTGATGAAAAAGGTTATTAATTTTCCTCACTTCCATTACTATAATTGTGTATATAATTACCCCATGATTATATTAGTATAATGCTACCGGTATCATTAGTCACAGTTGGTTTATATGTATTACTTTGGTGTATACTAAGCCTACCTGGCCTGCTGGCTCTGTATGCCCCAGGTCAGCGTCAAGGTCTCCTTGTTCACTGGACCATAACCACCTAACAGGGATCCACACATGTAATTTGTGACGAGGCCAGTTGCCAATTTGGTCAATGAATTATCTATTTTTGTTGTTTATCATCCTCGTTCAATTAGGTCAGCTTTATACACGTAGTCATTGTTTGGTTTCCAATGTTGTTTTCTTTTAATTCAAAATGCTTCCCATGGCACGTTTTTCAAACACTTTCAATCCTTCTCCAATTAATGATTCATTCTGTCAATCAAGTGTTCTCCGTATCGATTTAAATAGGTCACAGCATTGGTCAATTTGTTCAGGCCCAAAAACCTTGTATAATGTAATATAATAAGGTAGCACAACGGTATGTCATCGCTGTTATGTGGTGTTTTTTTTGTTAATGGTTATGTAATTAATTCCACGCAATCGCATTGTCTCTTTTTTGCTTGTATTCTTTTTAGGGCGCATACATAGGCAGCAGATCAGTTTCTGTTCTTGTGAGGACAGAGTTACAACTTGCGTGCGGTTCGGCTACTGGCCTACTACGACCTCTCAAATTTCTTCCGCAATTGACATCAACCTCCTCATATCCTTGCGATCATTTGTTCTCCACGCAAGGTCTTCACTGTCAACCTTCATTGCGTTTTTGAAGTTCCGTACGGAGACTCTGCATTACACTGTGAGTTTTTTCATTCATTACATCCCTTCTCGTCAACATAACTTTTACTCTTTAATATATAAAGTTTTAAAGCGATATTTAGCCAAAAAAACATAGGTATGTTTTTATGTATGTAAGTTTTTATACATATGCATGTCTTGTCCTGCACTCCCCGTCTCTTGCAATTTCTTATATAAATACAAATATAAATATTACAATTTTCTCTCTCCCCCACAGCCCCCGGTCACCATTCCTGACCTTTCTTCTGTTCTCACATGGGACTTATTCCTGGAGTTTTCATCGTTGTACCACGACATTGTTTCCCTCGAATTCATGGTGGCTAATATCCAACCAGCGAATGTGTGTCCTGCTTGTCCCGAGGTCAGTATTACATCATACATCAAGCATGCAGTATAACAGTACCATACATTCTGTGTCGCAGTGCATGCATGATCTACTTGTGTATTCCTTGTATTTTTTTTGTTTTATTTTATTTTTTTGAATTTCCCCCCCCTCCCCTATAGTAGGGTGGCCGGAGGGTCGGCGTGAGCGCCTAGTGTGTATCTGATCCTATGTTAAATAACCCTTTTATGATATGCCCCCATTTTCGATTCAGGGCAGATAGAAACTTCTAGTAATTTGTTATCAACAGATCCTGAATGGGTCCATCATATACAGGCTGGAATAAGCATTATAAACCGTATTACATAATGTAATTCAGGGGCAATGTTGACAGACTTCAGGTTTTGAGTCTCTTTTGAGCTCATAACTGGGAAATCTCTTTAACCTGACCTTTGGGAGAATTTGCACTGGTTGATGGCAAATGCATGTATCAACGAGATTCTTTTTCTGTTTGAAGCATCTTGAATGCAGCTATCCCATGGAGGGTCCTATAACTACTTAGGATATTGTTATCTTTTTGAGATGAGCCACCTAAAATTGTGCATTTTCAGGGCTCATTTTTTTATAGAAATCTTTAATTGGTAGTTCACGGTAAATTACTGGAGATAGAGATAAATAAAGTTAAAATAATGCATTTTGAATGGAAATGATACAATATACCGCCAGCCAGCATCAGAGCATCTGCTGGGGGTCATATGAGGACCTCAGACCCCAATCTCAAGTATTAACATCTTATAGATAACACTAGAGGGCACTTTCTGTCATAGGGTTAGATAGAAAAATCTTAGTTCACCCATCAGCCACTATAGCATGGCAGGGCTATAAGTAAGCCATGGGCATGGCATGTCTTCTCTATACAGATCTTCAGATCTGTCAGAAAGGTTTGAGGGGTGAGGTATATGTAATCAGCTACAGTTAGTTACCTAGTTACTCTATCAATATAATAGTGCTAATTTGTTAAATGCGAATATTGAGGCATTCTAGACATACATAATACATGTGTGTCTAGTTCATTTTCAAAAATGCTCCGGCCACCCTACCTATATTGTCGATGCAATGTCAAGTGTATTGTTCTTTTTTCCTTGTTGTTCCTACAGAAGGGGAAGGTGCTTTGCTTGGATGGTAATTTCAGCTTAGTGCATCGTCGGCGTAACACGGTCATCACGGGAACCCCCTTTAAACCGCGTTACGACAACCGGTTTATTTTGGATCAGACCTTGGTGGATGCCCACCTGGCCACTTACGCTGTTCCTGCCAACGCCGTAGTGGTGAGAATTGGTTTACTTTTCTCCGCCTCCTTCTAGCCATATATCTTCTCATACCAGCATTGCAGACCAGTTCATGGCTCTTAAAAAAACAACATCCTTTACCGCAATAAGGCAGTTCATATTTTTCTGTAACATTAGATGTATTTACTTTGACTACATGAATGGTTTATTGTCTGAAGTAGATGGTATTCTTTTTGAGTCTGGCCCAAAATCAACACCTTTTCAGGACTGCCACGACTTCCAGGCTGGGGAAGAAGTGCTGCGGACCAAGACCAAAAACGACAAACTCGACGTCACGGGAATATTCGGCTCAGTTTGTCGCCATGACCACCCGGTGAAGTTTCTAAACTTGAAACACAACGAACGGTAATTACTACTGTGAGGTCTTCATACTCTGGCCCTTATGTGCAGGTTAAATAATGGAGGATATCATATAAGGCAGACTATTAACTCATATTTGTATGATATTGTATTCGATATTTATCAGGTATTAGCAGCACTTGTCCCATTACAACCATGTCCTTGGTTGTTCTACTTCAAAAAGTTTTTTTCTAGGAACCTCTTTAGGTGAAAGACAAAAATTTACAAACCTACTTCAAAAAGAATGCCACTTGATATATATAAGCTGAAGTACTGCAAATATACCACCCTGTCTATTGGGTGTATGGCTTTGATGCAATACCATCGGTATATATAGCTGTATGTCATTATGATCGAGTTCAACGCATTTGTTCCACTCGTTACCATTATATCAATTGTGCAAAACATCTTTTACTACAGTATGGCATACCCTGTGTACCTGTTTGACAAGTTCAAGAATGAAACCAACATTTTGCTGTACGACATCGCGTGTAAGCTGAAAGCGCATCTCATGGTGAGTATATCACCCTCCCATGTTATACACATGTAAACCTTACACGTTCCTCATGTGGTAACTATAATTGTTCCCTTTGTTATCTTTCAGGCAAAGGGAACCAAGATACCAGAGTCGCTGTGCTTTGGCATCCCATGTTGGCATGTGCACGGCCACAAGCTGTCCTGCCAGTGCCTATACAGTCCCAGACGTATACCTGGAGCGGGGCTTTGTGATGGCGAGGGGACAGAACGGCTCTGGTCCTACCTCGGGGGCTTTTCAACCTTCAGCAAGGAAATGACGTTTGAAAATCGTCACGACCTTCTCACCGATGCTCTACTGCACTACTCGATGGTGATCACCAACAGAATGCGTGAGTTACAGTCCATAGATCCACTCACTTTTCACCCATTGCCTAATATTATGTATTATCACATGGCTTATAATTTTTACGACATGTTATTGCGAGCCAAAATATCAAAAGCTTGGTTTTTCAATTCTTCATGTTCTCCATTTAACCGATGAATATATTCCTGTTTCTTTTAAACTGTCTCAATGTAACCCATGCGCTACAGCAATGACCCTGAGGAAGAAGCGGGATAAGGCCTGGCAAACCAAGAACGACTGCATCATCAAACTGAAGGACCTTCTACTGCCGTTCCAAGGAGTGTACGACAATGACAGCATACCCCGGTGGCGGTCGAAAGAAGAAGATGCCATGGCCGCTGTTCACAACAAAGGTGAGGCAACATACTTCCGGAAATATCTCACAGGTGGCACACACATTGTCTACTCAGGTGCACTTTACCCTATAGTTTTATGATATGTAAACCATACTGAACACGTCAAGGTAGATGTATACAATCGATGAGCTATGTATTGAAAATATTGAAATTAATGTTATGGAATAATACATTTAGATAATTCTGGAAATTATCCGAACGTACTAGATGAAGTGTTGAAGTATTGGAATATAGGCCTGCCCCCCGTGTATAATCCTGGTCAGTCTGTCCCCCCCCCCCCACCCCCCCGACTTTACCCTACATCCGTGCCAGGTTTTATTTTTTGTGTCTCTATTCTTCTGCAGTTCGTAAGCGTGTCCTCCCGTGGCGTCTGGAATATGCCCTTCTGCTTCAACAGTACTACAAGCTGGAGTGAGTTAAACCAACTAGCTACCATCTGCTGTATTTGATTGTAACGAATCATGTTATCTTAGCTATATCATACGTATCAAGTACTATCCAAATATGTATCAAGTAGGCTTACTATCCTAATGTCATGCTAGTTCAATATCCATTTTGTCTCGCAAATATTCCTACATATCTCATCAAATATTCTTGCACCTACACACTTCTGTATTTTTTTTACGTCCCCCCCCCCCACCTCGAGAGCGCGTGTAACTTTTCGCGCGCCCCCTCGCCGAAGGCGCCAACAAAATTTGCCC